>JAQYXR010001142.1:0-32500 GCA_030545055.2 Neoaliturus tenellus | reverse complement strand
AAAGTATTTCTGACCTATATATCAGTAACAAACATAACCTAATTGTCGCAGCGCATTGTAAACTTGGCTGAGTACTTGTAGCAGGCCCGGTGTCAGGCCTTATCATTTTTCGATTGATTTTTTTTTTTCGATTGTGTGTCCCATATGAAATTCTCATTGGCAAACTTGAAAGGTACGGTCTGAGTGAGACTGCGCTCAATATGGTCAGATCTTACCTAGTTGACCGAAAGCAGATGGTGGACTGGAATGGACATAAGTCCTCCCCTAGGCTTGTGATGAGCGGTGTGCCCCAGGGCTCGGTGTTGGGCCCCCTCCTCTTTATTGTGATCATTAACGATTTGTATTACAGTGTGTCTGAGAGAGCGGTGTTATTTGCGGATGAAACAACTCTGTTCAGCTCACACTCTAATGTTCTAGGGGCTGAAATAGCTGTTCAGGACCTACTTGGCCTGGCATCTGAGTGGTTCGCTGCGAACAGGTTAGCACTCAACGAATCCAAAACCCAATACCTGACCTTTTCCTTGTCCCGGGGATGCTCAGCTGTCCGACCCAGTGAAACTTCTAGGTTTCAACCTTGATCCTGGGCTAATCTGGAGCTCGCATGTAGATGCGCTGGTTGTCAGGATAAGTCGGGTGTTGTTTCTCCTTAGGGGGCTGTCCCTAACTCAAACCTGAGGATGTCAGGACAGCCTACTATGCATTTTTCCATTCTCTGTTGAGCTACGGCACTAGGCTATGGGGCCACTCTGCTCACACACATAAAGTTTTGCCGGTCCAGAGAAAAGCAATTAGGGTTCTTTCTAATGCAGGGTATTTTGAACACTGCCGCCCATTGTTCATATCCAACAAAATTCTACCTGTATATAATGTATATATTCTTCAATGTTTATTAGCAATTAAGGACAATATTGATCTGTGTGTAACTAATGATGATGTGCATGCTCATTTTATGAGGAGTAGCACCGACATTTTCTTTCCCAGATGCAGACTCCAAAAACTTTGAACTGCTTTCCTGTTTCAGGTTTTAAGCTTTTCAATTAACTGCCTGTTGATGTTAGGTCTTTGCCAAGATCTATATTATCAAGTGTGATTAAGACCTGGCTCCTCTAGCTTCGTTTGTCTTGTATTATAATTAATACTTTCAACTTGATAAAACTCGTGGTTACTCTGTGGCAGTGAGTGAGTGAATCAACACAACAACATAATTGCTGGTATAAATTTTGATTAAAAAGTAATTATTAGAGATTATTATGTTCTAAAAACAGTGTTGATAGATAGTGCAGAATCCATTCTAGATATGTAGATATAAATATACGTGAAGTTTTACTCAAATAAATGAAGACAGTAAAGTGAGGTTGTTTTTGAGGTTAAGGTCAGTGTACTATTGAAAGGCTTAATATAAATCTTTCATAAAGAAAAGGATTTCGAATCCAAATAAAGTTCAGAGAGTTCACATATATAAGAAACAACAAATATATACCTATTATAAAGCTTTAAAACCAATATGGCCTGTTCAAAATGCTCTACTGACCTACCAAAGGATGGAGACTTTGTTACCTGTAGTAAATGCAAGGACAACCTTCACTTTCAATGTTCCGGTATACAGAAAAGTACATGGAAGGCAAAAAGCCAGAAGAAAAAAGGAGAATGGGAATGTGAAAAATGTAAAATTCTTACATCAAGATCAAGAACAGGAAGTGTAGATGGGGATGAACCAGAAGAACCCACATACTTAGCACTAAAAGCCTTTCTAGAAAAAATGTTCAAGAGACAAGAAGAAATTATATCTGAAAGGGTTGACAATATGTACGAACTGGTGCAGGATTTAGAAAAGAAAATGGGTAGCCTGGCTAGTAAAGTGAAAAAAATTGAAGAAGACTCAAAAACCCTAAAAAGGGAATTTCAAATTCCGAATTTGAAGACCTGAAAGTCACTCTTGAGTGTGAAAGACAATATGCAAGATCGAAGAATGTGATCATAACCAGCATCCCATTTAAGAAGAATGAAGACACAAGCACAGTGGTAATCGACTTACTTTCAGCTATGGGACTTTCTGTCAAGAAAGAAGAGTTTACTGCTCATCGACTTCCAGCCAAGAATCATCCATCTCCAATCATCCTGCAGTGTAATACAAGAGCAACAAGGGACTTCATTGTACGCAAGGCAAGACTAATCAAACCTACAGTAGATTTAATTAGTGATAAGTCAGTAGCAAATAAGTCGGCAATATATTTCAATGATCATGTTACACCATATTTTGCAAACTTAATGAAACTAGCCAGGGAAATAAAATTCTCAAAAGGGTACAAATACCTTTGGCTAAATGGAAATCGGATTATGATAAAAAAAGATGATCAAAGCAAACCGATCAAAATCATTCAAGAAAAGGATCTGGAGAAGATAGAATGATACCTAGGGGATTAAAACCACTGCAAAAAAACTGGTACAAGTTTTGTTGATTCCATGTCTTTTGACACATGATTAGGCCTAGTTCTTTTACATTTAGATTTTGTTCAGGTATATTTCTTGTAAAAAAAAAAAAATGTATGGGCATATATAGACTGTAAAGCACTATCTAGAGGATTTTGCTATCTGTCAAACAAATTCAAATATTCTCACAGGTTTTTCCTACAACACAAAAAAAACATCTTTTTATTGTTTTTTTTTTCCTAAAAAAAAAAAAAAATAAATAAATAAATAAAAATAGATTTTAATCTTCAAGAATTACAATTAGATATTAATGATAACTTTATAGCATTTAACGGATGGAGTGACACACGTCAACATTTAATTCAAAATAATGTTACTGATAAGCTAGTGATAAGTTGTATAAATACAGTATAAGAAGTCTGAGAAAGAACTGGGATACACTTTTAGCTGATACTAACGATATTATTCAGTTCATAGATGTAATTATTATATTAGAGATAAATGTAACTGAAGAAGAGTGTAATCTGTATGGCATTCCAGGATTTAATTCAATTTGTAAATGTCGTCCTAGTGGCAGAGGAGGTGGCATTCTAGTGCTGTACAGAGAAGAACTTATTGAAAAATATAACACTGATTTTGAATTCACATCAGCAGAAGTACTAAATGCTACTATTAAAACTAAACATGACGAGATTATACTTACCACAATATATAGACCACCAGATCTTAATGTAAATGAATTCATAACAGAATTGGAATCTTTTTTGACTGGTGACAAAGTGGCAAAATGTAAAAATTTTATCATGACTGGAGATATCAATATATGTTATCTAACAAATTCCTACAAGGCAAATGATTAGATCGATGTTCTTTACACGTATGGAGTTCAAAATTTAATAAAAAAGCCTACAAGAGTAGAATACTACAATAACACTCTTGTTGAAAAATGTTTGGATCATGTCAACACAAAATTATCTGATATAACTCATAAAGGATTTCTAGTAGAGGAAAAAATAGCTGACCACTACTGGGTAGGGGTAATAATTGATTTTAAAGTAGAAACAAATTTAAAAAACAATGAAAATGACCGTAAAGTGGTTATCAGTGATATAAAAGTCAATAAAGGTGTTCAAAAAGAAAACTGGTGGCCTATCTTCGATTTGAATGATCCTGAAGAGATATATAAAACTATAGTAGAGAAATTCAATAAAATATATGGAAACTCAACATATATATTAGAAAATAAAAATAATGAGCTAAATCCTTGGTTTAACAACGAGTTAAAAAGATTAATTGAACATAAAAACTATCTATGGAATCTAGTAAAAAGAGACAAATATAATATGCAGCTAAAAGAACAATTTAAACTACAAAGAAACCGTGTTACAAATGCCATCAGAATAGCTAAGGACAAATACTATTTTGAGCAGATATCGGAGAATCAAAATAACTCAAAAAAGATATGGGGAATAATAAACCAGTTTGTTAATAAGAGGAAAAGACCAACAGTGGAAGACACAATTAAAAATAATTTTTCGATAATGAACACACAAGATGCTAATAGAATTACAGAAGATTTCCGAGATAATTTTAAAAAGGTTGTTGAAAACATAAATACTGAATTCATAGGAGAACCATTTGACATAACAAGAGATATAAATGATGGAAATTACAAAAAAGGTTAAATTATGAGTATGCGATTAAAGCCCGCTGAGGAGCAACTCATTTATTCTGCTGTTAATAAATTAAATCACAACTCATCAGCAGGTCCAGATAAAATTAGACCAAAAGACATTAAGAACAATTATTTTTATCTTAGATTAATAATAACACATCTCATAAGGAGAATAATAAGTACAGGTAAAATCCCAACAGATATGAAAATAACTCACCTTAGGCCTATTTATAAAAGTGGATGCAAAAGTGATGTTAATTGCTATAGGCCAGTTGGATCTGTATCTGCGATTACCAAAGTATTGGAACACTTTATAAATCAGCAACTTTGTATATACTTATCAGAAAATAAAATAGTGAGTGACGCTCAGTTTGGCTTTATAAAAAATAAAGGAACGATTGATCTGATAGAGGAAGTATCAAATGATATAAATAAAGCACTCAATGAAAATAAATTTGTAATAGCAGTAACAACTGATCTAACAAAAGCATTTGATATAGTAAATTATAAAATACTGTTAGAGAAACTAAGAGCTATTGGAATCAGAGACAAACTATATAATTTATTTGAAGACTATTTTAAAAATAGGGTACTAGCAGTATCAGTTGGCAGCACGGTAAGCAGTCAATATGAGCAAACTTGTGGCTTGATTCAAGGCAGTATTCTATCACCAACTTTATTCAATATATATGTCAACGATCTTGCATCTATAAAATTTAATGAAACTATAAAACAATATGCAGATGATAACATACTGTACTTGGTGCACACCAACTTAGCCACAGGAATGACACTTTTGCAACACGATATTAACTTAATAGTTAAATATTTTTTTAATAATTCCATAAAGGTCAATGCACAAAAAACAAAAGCTACAATTTTTAAAAATCCTAGAGTGTCTGTTGAGGTCAATGTATTACCTAGCATCTTATGTCACGCTAAAGATTGTCTAAGTAGTCCTAATGCAAATAATTGTACATGTAAAAAAATTGAATATAGTGAAGGTATCAAACATTTAGGCATTTATTTAGACAATGACATGAAATTCAAGACTCACATTACAAAAGTAAGTAATATTTTGAGAGTTATGCTGTTTAAATGTGAAAAAATTAAGAACTGTTTTCCTGCATGTACTAAGAGGATAATTTATTTCTCTTTAGTCCAGAGTTATTTTTACTATGGAATCAATTTGTATTATTTAATGCCAGAGTATATTGTAAAACAGGTTAAAAATATAATAGGTAGGATAATTAAAGTGTTATTTTGTAATATTCCTAGAGAGTTACTAGGAATAATGTCATTCGAAGGACTGGCTAAGTTTACAGATTTGAAGCGACATTATTTTAATGAAAGTTACAGAAGGCTAGAGGGATTTGAATACAATTTAAGAGTTAGAAATTATAATGTTCAAAGACACTCAAATGCATATGGTAAATACACTTTGGAATGCAAAATACCGACATTGATAAATTCGCTACCTAGAGAATTACAGAATCTTCAAAATAATGCTCAATTTAGATGTAAAATAAAGGAGTATTTTTTATATAAATGAAAAGATCAAATGGTGAAAAAGGTGTATGTGGTAGATATTAGCATAAGTATAAATGGGACTAAGTAGGCTAAGCAAGTGTGGAAAACCTATGCAGTCTGCATCGGCGAAACTTCGTTATCCGTCTCCAAGGATAATAGAATATGGGGAGGTTGTCTCATTCACAAATTCAACACATTTGTGCTACGTCATCGGCCGACCCATCAGCTGGCTGTTTTAAATCAGATGTAAACTTTCTTTGTTTACATTTCCTTTGTTTATGTTTCCCTTTTTTACTGTATTATTGTGGTTAGGTTATAACGATAAAGAAAGTAATACAGATTAAATTTATTAAAATTAATATCAAAACTTTGTTGTGTGAAATGTGTAGGCTGTTTTAATTATTACAAATCCTAAAAGAAGAACGGGTCTTAAATTGTTATTATTAAGATTATTTAATTTAATTTTATATTTTATTCTGTTTTGGCGTCCCGATAGTCCACTGTAATGAAGGCCATTAAACACGATAATGTGCTACTGCGGCAGCTTTTTTCATTACCGCGGTATCACAGTTTTGGACAGAAGATATTATACAATTTTTGGTCCGAGTTTTAGGCCATTTAACGATGCTTAATCGGTACTGTAGCGATCGCCTTCCTGCGGTCCGATTTTCCTTTGAACCCATGTTTCACGGTCTGATACGGCAGATTAGTGTAAGCTCCGCAAAACGTGCATCAAACTCGACTAGTCTACATTGAGTCGTCTTTGTGGAGTTTTACTGCAATAAATTAAAGCGCTACGATTGTAAGTTGTGCAAAGGCCCACAGTATCTAGAATATCAAAGGGCTAAAAAATAAATGTACAGGGAGACCCAAAAATCAATCACGCCACTGCCGGCATAGTGTATTTTACTTCATGCATATTTTATTTCATTTCTGGTAAACTATCTTCACACAAATGACACAATGTATAATAACCAAGAAATCCATACCCAGTATCCCCATAACGACCTGATTTTTGCAACAAACATCAATGTTATGAAATTTTTTATTAAAATACCTATAAAATTCATTTATACAAACAAATATTGTTCAAAAATTGCCTGAGTTAACCGTAAGTGCACCAAACTCCTAGATTTTTTGGATGATGCTTTTTATCTAGGCCTACTGCAATGAGTTGTAATAAACTAAGGAAATGATTATTGTTGGGTAAAATAATCTAGCTATTAAACCTTAAAATGTTACATTTATATTAGGATTTAACGATGAGTAGTTTTTCCCTGCAAATATTTTGGCGACCTCGCACCTCCAGATTGGCCCCGTCCAGATACTAATCAGACTAAGACTAAGACCTAAATTCACCCATGTAAACTCGTGTAAGTTTGGAGAATCTGAAAGAAATTGTACGGTAATCAAAGTAAACAATCTTGAAAATATGATTTAAAACCTTTTTAAAATCATAATTTGAAGATATAATAAAATGCGACGCATAAAATATGGCATTATTATTAAATCTGTGGTCCCCGATAGAATCGCGCGTCTATAGCAATTAGTTCCTGCTGATTAGTTCAATTTTTTCTCACTAGTATCGCTAGGGTGGACAGGGTCGGCCGGTGACGTAACGATTCCAGCTGTTACTGTCTACATAGGCCTTATGGGAATGAGACAACCTCTTCTGTTTCTTATTTAATAGCCTTGATCCGTCTCCACCGTTATTATCGATGTGGAAATTTCGATATTGCGATTGAAATTGCTATCATATCGATGATACAATTACACGATACGATTACGATTTTATCACCTGATTTAGTTTCGTTCTAATTATAACTAAACAAACCTTTTGACAATAAAACAAATATATTAAAACAAGTAACTGAAAATAACAACAAAAAAGTAAAAATTGTAGCTAATGTAACCTGTAACAAAGAACAACACAAAATAAACTAACCAAGTTTATTGTGTAGCTGCATCTAAATTGTGATTGTGAGAAGAAGCAGACTTCGTTATAGATCTAAAATGGCGTCACACCACACAAATGCTGCCAAATACAAAACAGAAAGGTATTTTTTTTTTAATTTTTTTTGCCATTGTATTGAGGGAATATGCGTTTTAAATGTTTCCAAACACCATTGATTGTTATAAACATCGCTGTCAAAAAAAGTGATGGAGGTTTACGGTTACACTGTTAGGTTAGATTATTATTATGATACATTTCTTATCTCAGTATCGTTGTTGATTCGATTGTTTTCATCGCTCAATTTCAATCGCAATATCGAAATTTCCACATCGATAATTTCAATCGCAATATCGAAATTTCCACATCGATAATAACGGTGGAGACGGATAACGAAGTTTCGCCGTCTGCATCTAGGTCTAGATCTTACCTTTTTGTAGAAGACACAAATTAAATCCAAACAATGGCACAACACAAATACAATCATATAAACACAAACAAAATTCCATACACCCACAAATATCAATAAAATATTATAGATACACTTTCCATCCCAAAGCCAAACATAACACATAAATAGGTTATAGGTTTACATTGTATTAGGCCCTATTCACAAAACAAAACACAGACTGTAACATATAAAGAGGATAAATCTTAAGAAAACAGCAGGTATTCAATAACGATGTTTTCATTTGATGTCATGTTCATTTAATAAGTTTTATTTGATGAGAAGAGTAAGTGAGCAGGAATCCTATACTATAATATCCTATACTATAATACGAGGAATATCTGAAGGGATGTGTGTTCCACGATCTCGAAATCTAGCTGTTAGATTTTGCTTAAAGTTTGCATTAACGAGTGTTTTGGCCCAAAAATAAGTTTAGAAACAGCCTCAACCCCAGGAAAAATCGAATTTGGTCTAAAATTAAGTTTTAAAATTGTAATTTTTAACATTAGTCTTATGGGTTGCTATTTTGGTAACGAAATAACAACGAAATCGAAATGTAAACAAAAAGAAAGAAACATTAATGTTAAGCAGACTTTTTGAAACAGCTGTTAACTGTGAAGAGGTATAGTTGGTTGTTGGTGGAAATTTAATTGCTTTTTTACCTTGACACTATAACAAAAGTGAATAAAAACCAACGAGCAAGGCTCGGTTAACCTGGTACTAAGACTGAAAAGAAAAGTGAAAGTTGTTTACAATTGGGTCAGTGCCTCTACCGAATGAAGGAAGAACGTCGAATGATGTGGGGCGATATATCGATGGCACAGAGTAAGGATAGAATACTGGAATTTCCTGCCACTTACACAATAATTTGTTGTTATATTTGTTGTTGAATTTAGATTTAATTTATTTATTGTTGTTATTTAATTTATAGTACCAGGTTAACCGAGCCTTGCTCGTTGGTTTTTATTCACTTTTGTTATAGTGTCAAGGTAAAAAAGCAATTAAATTTCCACCAACAACCAACTATACCTCTTCACAGTTAACAGCTGTTTCAAAAAGTCTGCTTAACATTAATGTTTCTTTCTTTTTGTTTACATTTCGCATTTCGTTGTTATTTCGTTACCAAAATAGCAACCCATAAGACTAATGTTAAAAATTACAATTATTTTAAAACTTAATTTTAGACCAAATTCGATTTTTCCTGGGGTTGAGGCTGTTTCTAAACTTATTTTTGGGCCAAAACACTCGTTAATGCAAACTTTAAGCAAAATCTAACAGCTAGATTTCGAGATCGTGGAACACACATCCCTTCAGATATTCCTCGTATTATAGTATAGGATATAGTATATTTAAACGTTATCACACTTCATCCATAAAAATTGTATTTATTGTTGAATTAGAAAGAAAATGTTGTTAGATTTAAGATATTATTGTAAAAATAATGTTGTTTTTTTCTCTCAATTAGCATTTAAGCTAGAGAGATAAGCAAGCACTGCTATGTAAAAAAAAAAAAAAATAAAATAAAATAAAATAAAATAAAACACTAATATTAAGCCTCACAAGTCAAATTTAAGGTAAATTCATAAACTCTGCCATCTGCATGGACGTTACACTTGCATGAGCATGCTTTTAACGATGGCAGCTGGACAAAAAGTCATAAAGAAAAATGTGAAGCATTTTCCGAATATTTCTGTGATGTTTTTAAACCAAACGATGCAGTGTTCAACAATGGCGAGGAAATACAAGATTATTTGGACTCTCCGATGCAACTAGACTTCCCGATACAAAATTTCACTTTATCTGAAGTTCATCGTTCGGCGATAAATAATAACATTAATCCGGAAAAATCTCCCAGGTTTGATTTAATTACAGGGAAAATGCTGAAGGAGCTGCCAAGAAAAGGTATATATTTTTAGCTTTATTATTTAATTCAATTATTAGACTTGGTTACGTACCTTCACAGTTTAAGCTAGCTCAACTAATTGTCATACCTAAACCTGGCAAACCCCTTAATCACCTTACCTCATACAGACCAATTAGCTTATTGCCAATAATTTCGAAATTATTTTAAAAACTTTTGTTGAACAAAATATATTATTTAACTGATGAAACCCAGATAGTGCCAAGCCATCAGTTTGGATTTAGGCAAAACATGGCACAGTTGAACAAGTTCACAGAGTAGTTGAGACTGTACTGTACGACAATGCTTGGTGAATAAAAAATATTGCTCAGCTGCATTTCTAGATGTAAGCCAAGCTTTCGACAAAGTATGGCATTCTGGCTTACTATACAAAATTAAAAAAATGTTGCCTCATTCACCATTTCCATTTTAAAATCATACCTTTCAAATTAAATTTGAAGGTGTTTTCAGTTATCTGCAACCAATTGACTCAGGCATTCCTCAAGGAAGTGTCATTGGACCGTTTCTCTACGTTTTGTACACTGCTGATATCTCGGAAAATGATCATACAACGATTGCTACATTTGCAGACGACACGGCGGTTTTATCGGTCCATATTGACTCACTTCAAGCCTCAGTAAATCTTCAGCGAAGCTTAGCCTTAAAGATGGATTGGTTTAAAACATGGAGAATCAAAATTAATGAAAATAAGTCTACCCATATTACTTTTGCTCTGAATAAAAGTCATTGTCCTCCAGTACTTATTAATAACACCCAATTGCCTCAGGTAACTGAAGTTAAATATTTAGGCTTACATTTAGACAGCAAATTGACTTGGAAAACACATATTTGGTCAAAAAGGCAGCAATTAAATTTAAAAACAATCAAACTGAATTGGCTTCTAGGATCTAAATCAAAACTTAGTATGAACAACAAATTACTATTTTATAAGGCAATTTTAAAGCCAGTTTGGAGTTTGGACATATGGCGCGCAGCTTTGGGGCTCTGCAAGCAACTCCAACTTGGAAATTCTACAAAGATACCAATCAAAATTACTCAGAAAAATTGTCAACGCACCTTGGTTTGTATCCAACAGAACTCTACACAAAGACTTAAAAATCCCGACAGTGAAGGAAGAAATCGTCAAAATTAGTACAAATTACATAATTCGACTTGAAAACCACCCAAATCATTTAGTCCTCAACTTGTTGGACGATTTAGAAAGTGTCTACAGGCTGAAACGAGCTACAATTCTGGACTTACAAAATAGGTTTTTTTCTAAAATTACAAGTAACTTAACTAAACTTAAACATAAAAAAAAATATTATTAGTTATTTGGTAATGAAATTGTTTAACTGAAATCCAATTTACTCTATCATTCACAATTAGTGACATTTAAGGGTTATTTTACTCTTAGGCACTAACAACTATGCCTAACCAAATTATTTATAAAATGACCGCGTTCATCAAATTATGCCAGTTAACGAATGGAAAGCCATATCTGCTAAAACATAACCTCACTCATTCGCTTGATAGAGATTCCTGCTGACAACAATAAATAAAACCCGGTTGTTACTGGCGTTGACGTCCAACTAAAAGAAATAAGTATCCTACAAACTGTTACTTACAATAATAAAGTAAAAAGTAACTGTGATATTAGATTGGACTCTAGATTTAACAGTTTGAACAATAAAAATCACGATTTAATCTGGACGAAGTAACAACATACAAAACAAAACCTTCTTATAGAGGTTGGTAAACACGTAATACATAGATATTCAGTTTTCAGCTTCCAAAAAGCCGGACAAATGGACTGGTTCTAACAAATCCGCCCGGACGATTTTTTAAGCTCTAAAAAGAGGACATGTCCGGGGAAAAGAGGACGTATGGTAACCAACCCTACCACTGCACTGAAGAAACATCTCAAGACAATTGGACTTAGTCAATAAGGTCCCTGCAGATTCTGTACAAAAGGAGGTAGAATCCACCGTCCCCAGAGAAGGTTGAAATTCCTAGAAATAAGGGAGATGGGGAATCAACCAGCTGTTAGGCTTCGCGAAAAGCCTTCATCTGATAGATTGATTTAACAGGCCTACAATAGGCCTTTCAGGCTGAGTTAGAAAAAGGTATCATTACCTGGTCCCACCAAAGGATAAAAAGCTCCAAGAAAAGTATTGAGTACGAGAGGAGTATTGATATAGGCACATAGTATTGATATAGGATCATATGAGAGCAGTATTGAGTTAGGAGACCTAAATTTAATTTTAAAAATACAAAATTGCACAATACTGTGTATTAAGACTTGACATTTTTTTAACTCTCCCTGCGTAACCCCCTGATAACTGGAGGATTTGACATACCCCGATACCCCCAGACCTCCTGATAGGAGGAAGAAATTTGAGTCTATAGCTCACTTGCAATTTTCGCCTTAGGCCGGCCCTGAAACTAACATTTTTTATTTATTTACTTTAAAAATAGTTATTACTTTTATATTCCTCCAGTCTTTAGAAAAATGATCATCACTTAAATGGAAAGTGTTTTCTTATGCTTCATCACTAATTCGGATTAAGCACAAAAAAAGTTTTTTTGTAAAACACAATTACACACATAAAAAAGCCACTTTCCATCCTAGTGATGAAAACTACTATTAAAGTAGACCTGGGACTCAGTGTTAATTTTATCTGATAAATTATTTGAAAATATGGAAGAGTCAAACAACGTATAATATTTTTACACAAAATAATATCACGGGAGAAAGTTTCTTTTGACTTTTGACTCATTTATCTTACATAAGAGAAGAAAATCAATTTCACTGCACATTAAGTGTATACAGTGGTGAAGACCAATTAGAACACATGTAAATGTAAATGTTAAAACAACTTCCTCTTGAAATATTCTTTTTGATCAACAAATCCCCACATCTTTCCATAAAAAACACATCTTTCCAGCTTGCCATATACAGTATAATTTGTCTCCAATATTATAAAAATTCCTGGTAAAAGTTGACCTACCAAGCATACTGAAACTGAAAGATTTATTACGGTACATCAAATTATATATTTTTTAAACAACAACTACCATTACTTTTTTTATCAAATGTAATTGAAAAATTATAAAAACAAATTTATTTCATCATTTAAATATCATCATTGTCTATTGGGACACTTAGTTTTGTTTCTAATTTTGATTGTAACTTTGTACCTAATTTAGTATCCAACCTTGTACCTAGTTTTGTTTCTAATTTAGTACTCAGTCTTGAAGGTCGTATCTGCTCTGATGTGACAGTCATCCTTTGATCAACACTTTGATCTTCAGAAATCTCTTCTGTCTCATCCTCTTGTTTTGCTGGAATCACTGGCAATGCAACCTAAAATATAAATAAAACCGTCATATAAATATTTCAACGAAAAGATAGACAGTGTTTTGTCTACTTAAAGGGTTAATTTTCATGTGATAATGGATTTCCCCCATGGGAAAAAAGAAATCAGTAGTCACAGGGTAAGACTCAAGACTGAAAATGCATAGCTTTAATGTTTTTAGCTTGTAGAGTCCGTTTATTTTATTTATCTTTATTTTTATTTTTATTAGCTGATAGCATAGTTGTAGTCGTAAATTGTAATCAAAATATTCCATAATACAACTGTGTTATATGGAATATGCTAAAAAAAGGGGTTTAATAATGAAAAAGTGTTCCCGAAATTGCTAAAGCCAACCAGATGCCATGTTATTAAGCAAGAAGCCAACCAGATTAAAAAAGTTATTTTTGTAGTCTTTATCACACACATAAAAATTTGCTGTTACATATAGACTACAGCTTTTCTCACCCCACGGAATATCGTGCAGTCTTCACAATATTTGAAATAAATGAAATAATGATTTATTCCTCCATTAAATGTTACAACAAATGTTTACAATTCATGTCCTAGGAATAACTAGTCACTTTTACATGTAGTGTGACTAGTGTATTTACAAATAAAAAAACAAAACAAATAAAACAAACATTTTGAGTCCAGTCCAAGTATACTGTACAAATAAAAAGCTCCTTACAGCGTCTGCTTTTCTTGCTAACTAAACAATACAACTAAAAACCTAATAAGCTAGATAATATATATAAAATCGGAATAACAAAAATATACTATAGATTAGTGAATTTACTGTAACACATTATGTAAAATGGAAATATCGTTGAAACTAAAAATCCAAGGTACAAGTTTTTTACAAAAGAGTTTAATGTTTGTGGCTTGCTTAATATCTAAAGGTAATCTATTAAATAATTTAGTTCCTGAGTATGAAAAACATTGTCTAAATATATCTTTTTTGACTTTAGGTAATCTAAAAGAATGACAAGTTGAACCTCTAGTGATATAATTTTATTTATTTTATAATTTTATTATTTATTTAAATCTTTTAAATATTTGACGATTTCGACAAAGTTGTTTGTTTTTCCCAGTGAGATTACGAGAGCTTTACTGTATTCACATTGACAATAAAATTATAATTATTTAGATATCCTTCCAAGGTATTTAATTTTACTCCACTAAAACTTTTGACCGATTGGCAATATATTGCAACAAAACTGTCAAAGTATCCTTGCCAATGTAAAAACTCTTAAATTCTATTGTTATATGAGTTGCTAGCTGACTTAAGCTTGCTTTGCAACAGTACTCAAATTGCAATGCCAACCCGAGGAATTTTATGCCTTTCAGGTGAGCTCGTTCATTACGCTAACTCGCCGTCAGGTTCAGCTCGTTTGCTATGCTCACTCGCCTCAATTTGTAATATATTTAAGTATTTTATTACCAATCCTACCTCAATAATTTAAATTAGAACAATTCAGGTAAACTCGTTTGCTGCGTTCACTCGCCATCACCAGGTTTAGCCCATTCGCTACCCTCACTCGCCTCAAGTTTATATATCATTGCGTTTTGTTCTGATCAATACTTTAAATGAGAACGGCTGTTTACAAATTAATATTCCTAAATGTAACCATGCGTTCATCACTAAAATGTGGCTTCCATAAGAAGAATAACATAGTAACTTTGAAGAGGTCTTGGGCGGAGCCCTATGGAGGATATCATCAATTTTTCTGGAGTTTTTACATCAAGAAATTTCAATCATTATGGTTTTGAGGATTTGACTTCTGCGAATGCTTAAACAACCAGGGCCGCCCAGAGAATTTTTGTGATGCCCCCCCCCCCCCCCCACACGCTCGGTTCATCCCTGCCCGATGTCAGATACAATATACCCATTTCCTTTTTCAATTCTTTGGATACTTGTATTAATGTACACAATCTGCTTTCTTTTCTTTAGTGATTCATAAATATTTTATTAGTAGTACAGTATTATTGCAAGACGCAGATAATAAATGTACATTATATATGAAGTATTTTATCAAACCTGCACACTGGCTAGGTCTAAGAGTCCTTATTGCAGAGCTACTACGTTGTTTTAGGCCTAAGTATTTTGAAATTACTTAGCTTGCAGGAATAATTTTTAATGTAATTTATTTTGAAATGGCTTATTAATTGCCTTATTTTGTTTACAAAAGCATTAAACGTCTAACGAAATCATTTGAAGAAACCACACTCATTTCTAATCAAATTCATAAATATTCAGGGATTACAAACTTGTTTTTGGTTGTACTAACCATACTTCCTTCACTGATGTATACTTCCTTCACGCACCACAACGTCGCGTCTACGGGGCGCAGGCGAGGTAGTGGTGTAGCTCTCCTATTATTTCCTATTATTGTGCTTGATAATTTAGAATTAGCACATAAATTCAACACCGAGGAAAATTTGATAATAGTACCTGAGTCATAAAGGGAATGTCCAAATTGCGGTGGCCATTTCCCACGTAGAAAAAGCCATAGTCTGGAGTGGTGAGACAGTGAAAGAACATGTATCCCGGCCAGTATAAGTTACGCAGGATGATCGTCCGATCTCCCTCCACCAGCTGACCTGACCAACAGTCTGCAAACAGTCACAACCTGGCTCTGAGTAAACAACAAATAAGATGTATAGTTTTTTGGAAATTATTTAGGAAATTTTAAGGTTGTTAAACAACACAAAATTGTGTGATTCTTATATCAGCCTCATCACTGGGGTTTTCTAGGTACGAAGAAGCTTAATAGACCATAATTAATTAATTAGGGACCAAGGAATGTCACTACTTATTGGGTATGTCCCTATATATTGTTCACATCGACCATTAATATCTTATACATTTTTTTATACTTGAGACTGTTAGAAGAATAAAAAAAAAATAATAATAGATTTAAAATTATTGTAGACTTTTAAAATACTCTGTTTAAAAATTAAATTTATGGATAACTTGTTAGCTATCAAGATAAGTAAATATTTTTGCAAAAGACATACGTTTATAAACAGCCAGTAAAAATTCAACGATAAATAAGTCAATCGCACAAAAACCACAAAACAAAAAATTGCATTTATGCAGTGGCGCTTCAAGGATTCTTTTTTAGGGCTGGTGTGTGTGGTAGGTGAGTGTAACTCTTTGAAAAAGTCAGTGAATGGTAGCCGTAGGTTTTTCCATCTTTGCAAAATATTTGTGGCGAATACCTGATTTCATTCCTTACCCCCAACCTCTTCTCTTCTGTTATTGGCTATAATTCCACCCTGTTGAATAAAATGTTAAAATAAGGACAGTTGGTACTAACCCAGACCAAGTATAAATAGAATTTTGAATGAATGTTAAATAAACAAAACAAAAATATCTTTACCTTCAGGTATATCTTTATCGATGGTGTCTAGAAAATCAATCGCATAGTTATAATCACATCTCGTCAACAAGTTGGTATTATAATCATATTGCGGGATCCGATAATGTTGGAAACTACACAGTGAATCCGCCTCATCGAGTTTTATTCCCTCAAAAGCCCGACTATGAACAGAGAGGCCATCAGTTTGCTTGAAAATGCCACCTCTCGGTGCGACCGCAGCTTCCTCTGTAATTATTTGGACCACCGTTGCCAAACGGTCCTCTTCTTTTAGTTCTCCACTGGTTATTGTTGGCTAAAACAAATCAGAATTACTAATTTACATTAAATTATGTTAAATTACTAATTTACCAAATGAAATGCTGATAATCAAAGGTATACAGAATTAAGTGATCATGATGTCCAGTTCCTAAAAATAAATATAAAAAGCGATAACGTATCTGTAAGTAAAATCACTACCATGAGTAGAAATTTTAAGAGGAAAATATTGACTTATTTAAAAACATGTTATCTAATGAGACTTGGACTGATGTATATAGCTCCACTGTAGAGAATAAGTATGATGTATTCATAACATTTTTATGTTTTATTTCAATTTATATTTTCATTTGATTAAAAGTAGAGTCAATGTTTCAAAGGAAAGATGGATATATAACTCCTGAATTAATAAAAGAGAAAAATGACATTATAAACTTAAGCCAAACTTAAGCTTGCTGGATTTACAAAGAATGCAGGAATTAAGAAAGTAGGTACTCAAACAGAAAAAAAGTCTCACAATAAAAATGTATTGGAAACAAAAAAAAGAGTACATTGAGAAGCAAATTAATAAATCTTATAATATTAGTAAGTCTACCTGGAAAGATGGATATATAACTCCTGAATTAATAAAAGAGAAAAATGACATTATAAACTTAAGCCAAACTTAAGCTTGCTGGATTTACAAAGAATGCAGGAATTAAGAAAGTAGGTACTCAAACAGAAAAAAAGTCTCGCAATAAAAATGTATTGGAAACAAAAAAAAAAGAGTACATTGAGAAGCAAATTAATAAATCTGATAATATTAGTAAGTCTACTTGGAAAGTAGTTCAACAAGGAAATTAGAAATGATGACAATGTTAAATGTAGTAATGTTAAATTAGTGGTTAACTATAAGGATTACACTGATCCTAAAGATGTTTGTGAAACTTTTATAAATGTGGTTGATAATTTAGGAATTTACCTAACCTGTCACCAAATACAAATAACATAACCTATAGTTTTTCAAATATTACTAGTAATAAAATGTTTTCTGCTAAAACTATAAGTGAAGATGAACTGGATAAAATTATTTCTTCATTCAAAAATAAATATTCTGTAGACTATGATGAAATACCAATTACAGTCATAAAACAAGCCAAAATTTCCTTGATAAAGCCAATAGTTCATGTTGTAAATTCATCTTTAATCTCTGGTATATTTCCAAAAAAATTGAAAATTCCAAAATTGTAATCATAATTGTATTCAAAAAAGGTAATAAAACTGAACCTGCTAATAATTATCAGCCATTATTTATTTTACCTTCAATATCTAAAATATTTGAGCGTGTAAAGCCGCGTCCGCACTGGGCGAACATTCGTGGCGAACTTGTTCGGCGAACACAAAAATCAACAAACATTCTTAACAAACAATTAACCGGCCATACGATTTACATTCTAAAAGGTTAGCAACGAACAAACAAATGTTCGGAAGAACTTTGTTCGGCGAACATTCGTGGCGAACTTGTTTGGCGAACAAAAAAATCAACAAACATTCTTAAAGAACAATTTAACGGCCATATGATTTACATTCTAAAAGGTTAGCAACGAACAAACAAATGTTCGGAAGAACTTTGTTCGGCAAACATGTTTGGCCAGTGCGGACGCGGCTTTTAATGTACCTACAATTAAATAAATTCCTGGAGAAAAATAGTTTGTTTGATAACGAACAGCATGGGTTTCAAGTAGGCAGGTCTATGGTAACAGCTGGAATTGACTTAATTGAAAATGTAGTTGTTCCTACCGATAGAGAAGATAATGCTACAGAAATTTTTATGGACCTGTCAAAAGTGTTTGATTGTGTGCTCACATGAAATTTTGCTTTCACCCTAGTAACACACAAATATTTTCAAAATATGTTTAAAATATTTGGGAATATTCCCAACAACTTTTTTATTTAAATATTTTAGATATATTTTTAAAATATTTTAAAGCCATGTTAAAAATATGTTAAAATAAATGTTTTTATACAATGTTTTAGAAACATTTTTTTTTAAATTATTAAAAAATATTTTTACTCAAATATTTTTAAAATATGTAATGATTATTAGTAATGCAATATTTTTCCTCAAATATTTTTAAAATATGTAATAATTATTAGTAATGCAATATTTTTCCTCAAATATTTTTAAATCCTTTATAAAATATGACTGAAACAATATTTTTACAAAAAAGTGTTCAAAATACGTAGTTATATTGCTGAAAATATTTAACAAAATATTTTAACTCCTTTTGGAAATATTTCTGAAAGTATGTTTTTTTATTAAAGTGTTTTCACATAGGCCTATTTTAATAATATATGTTGACCATTATTTCACTTAAAAGTTATTGTTACTTTAAAATGTCTGCAACCCTTATAAATTGTTATAGAAACTATATTTGTTACTCATATTTTCAACAATTCCAATAAAAATTTAAATTTTAAAAAAAATTTCACATTAATTGAAAATATTATGAAAACAATAATTTTACAGAAATATTTTAAACGCCTTTTGTACATATTTGTGAAACAGTTTTTAAAAAGTCCCTGATAGAAAAGTATGTTCTGAAAATATAAATTAAAACCAGACATCTTTGCATCAATAAATTATTATCTTTATACATTAGGCGGCAAAGTCATAAATTGCATAAAAAATAATAAAACACTGGGTTAAAATATTTTTGTATTAAAATAAATTAACAATCTTCTAACTATTGTAGGTTGCATTATAAAAGAATGCAATAAAATAAGGTGACGTATTTCAGGTAATTAATTAGGTATGTTTTCTGCTGTTCCAACTAGTTACGGAATACCAAAGAAGTCAAATTATATTATTTGTCTTCCATAGTAAAATTAATCTCCTTCATTTTCAAACCTATAAAACAACAGGTTCAATAAAAACATTTCTTTCTGTACTATTTATTATTTAATTTATTTTATACATCATCAATCGATCACTGACCAGTAGAACTGGCTTTATTGTATCAAAATTACTAAATTAATTTGTAATTTTTTTATTTTAATCTTCAGTTGCAGTATATAGTTTTCACATCAAATGATTTCTGTTGTGTCTGGCCAATTTACTTTTATTTGTCTTTGTCTTGAAGTAGGAACAGCCTCGCGTTGCATTGTGGGTTGATAAAAGACCCTGATAGAAAACCCTACATATTAACCAATAGCGTTAGCGTTACTTGCATCGCATCGCATCAGTACGACAGCGCAGGGGTTTCCTTTCCTTCGACTGTTTGACTGTTGAATCGTTGAAGCTCAAGTTAAGTTAAACCGCAGGCCGTAATAATTCATGGTAAGTAACTTAATTAGTTGAAAATATTCTAATTTAAGCCTACATTTTGCATAGTGAAATTTGGTTAAGTTGTATTATTTCCTGAAGCGGATTTTGGTAGGCTAGGCCTAGTCTATAATAATATGTAGACGTATGCTTTACGTCTACATATTTTTACGTATGTGACTTAAGTGTATAATTTTGGAGTGTTAAAATGTATTATTGGCTGATGTTAACTTAGTCTATTAGGCTATATTAATTTTCCAGGCCATCATCTTTGAGCTCAATAAGTTATAGTCTGTAACCTACGTTTATGTTGAATGTTGGATTTTTTATTATAAGTTAATCATCTTGCTATAAGGAAGCTCTAAGGAATTGAATCGTTCCATGTTCTGTATTGCACCACTAGCCTAGGCCTAGGTCTAAGTTATTTGCTTTAACCTACGAATTATGCTCACCTATAGTAACTTATGCCTTTAACCCATTGGCCTACCTCTTTCCTAGTGCACAAAGACCCCCAGGTCTACTTTTTCTGGCACTTTTGTAGACTTACAAAAACTGCTATATCTTTGGTGTTTATTGTTAGATTGACCTAAAATTATTGGTGATTGTAGCTTATAGAATATAATTATTAGATAAATATATATATTACATATATATTTATATAATATACACATATATATATATATATATATTTATATATTTATTTGTCTATAGACCTATTTATTTATTTATTTACATATTTACCTAAACATAAAAATAGTTAAATTATTTTTGTTTTAACATATTAATATTATCAATAGTTCCTTGAAGTAGTTCATTATTGTCAACTTCCATATAATAGTCATCGAGATCTCCCCATGGCCTAGTAGGCCTAGCGTTTTTGTCTGATGTTTGAAGTGGGCATGTTTCAAAAATAAATAAATTAATAACAAACAGGTAAATCAATTTCCCCTGTACTTACTTTATTTAGAGTTTCAATGATAGGCTATGACCTGTATTTGAAGAGAATGTCATCACTATCGTCAATTTGCTATGTGGTAGCCTAGGTAACAACACGTTTGAATCATGAATATTACTTTCAGGATCGGATATTTCTCCTTACTGACACCGTTCAAGTGTTACTCGGTCCACAAATTCATCTTCAGTACCTTCTTCATTTGAAGATAACTCATAATTATCAACAAATCTATCAATTTTACTTGAGTGCAAGCCAAAACTATGCGACATCACGATGTAAACACAACCTCAAAACTTGCACTAGTTTGTTTACATTATTAATTATTTTCTGAAGATCAGGATTGCCAACCAATAGATTAAAATTGTGGTAAAACTAATGCAGTTTATCGTGAAACCAAAAAGTGACCCAGTACGTGCTGCTACCTATTGGAAAAAGCCATAACTGCTTGCAATGTTGGGCGACGAGAGTATCTTGTCGAAGTATTCTGGAGCGCCTGAGCGGCCGGACGAGATAGACTTGTCAAAGTAGGCCAATGGGTTAACTTAGAGCTATTTAACTTAATTCTAGGCATAGTCTTTGAAGTTACTTAAGTTGTATCACTATTCTGAGACAGGGACCTCACATAGTGGGTATTTTAACTTGAATATGAATGAGAGATGAGTGTAGTATGATTGTGGAGCAATATTGTATTCTTGTTACTGACTAAGGCCGACATTCTCCTTAGACAGGACTGTTAATTAAAACTTAATAGCCCAACAGTCAATGGTAAATTAGAACTAGCCTAGTATAGTTACCTGGGCATAACATATTTCGTTTAGGTAGGCCTAGCCTATTTAGGCCTAACCCTTGAGCAGGCGCACGCGAAGTTTTGCTCTGCACTTTTAGTTTTTGTTAAAACAAATATTCATAATGGGAGGTGGCAGTCGTGTCTGGCCCAGTACCGTACTTAACTTGCCCTATTCCGGGAATCACCTTAAGCTATCTATACCCCCTACCGACCCCTTAAGTTAGTTCCTTGTTATTTGCAATTGTGTGATGCGGTGTCAGTTCGTGAAGATTTTCGGGTGCAGTTTCTTAACTGGGCTACCCGACAACCGAATGAAAAATATCGATCGATACGATCGATATATTGCATTGGATAAAATATTGATACGCCACATCAGATGAAAGGTCGATATATCACATCGGATAAAATATTTTAAACATATGTTTTTTTTGAGAATTTTTATATTTATTTAGGCCTACTAAATATTATTGTTTGTTTATCTAACATTTAAACCAAGATTTTACTAGGTGATTTCATATTCAGTATGGATAGTTTAGTTATTTTGATTAGTCTCATGAGTTTCAGAAAACTTTCTATTATTAACCTATTTTTAATAGAAAGTTTATACTAGATATTTAGTTGGGTCATAGATATGAGCAATGTGATGGATTTTTACAAGATAATGAACTGATACCTACCAAAGAAAATGTTGTGTGAGCAGTGTGGTGCACTGGTGAGGGGATGAAAATGAAAATAGATATAGTAATGTTAGTGTTCAGTTTTCATCTTTAAAAAAGAAAAATCAACCATTATATGTTATAACTTACATTGACTAATAAGTTTTTGAGAGATTTAGGTTTAGATTTTGATCAACATTTTAACTATTGTACTTTTTAGCAACAATATACCAAATTGTGAATTTTGATGTGCAAACATAGTTACCTATATGATTAGATATACATACATAGAAATGTTGACCCGATGCGATATATCAATCGATCCGATGCGATATATCGATCGTATCGATCAATATTTTTCATTCGGTTGTAGGGTAGCCCAGTACTTTTAGATACTTTAGATACTTAAAGAAACTGCACCCAGATTTTCTCCCTGTGCGTGCGCCCCATCTCGCGAGAATGCTGAGTGCGGAGGTTATTTCCTCGTGAAACTTTCTGTGTTAGGCATATACGTTATTGTACACTAATTTATGTTTATGTATGTTTTTTTTTTGTACTGTAGGCCTATTATTTCATTTATAATTAATTATAATAAATACATTTTTTTGCATATCGGTACAGTAGCTTATAGGCCAATTTTATTAATGCGGAGATAAATGCGTCCTCTCACGTAACACTGTGATACCTAATTAATATTATAAAATTAGGTCTACTTAGCCTACAATGTTTAATTGAAATTATTAAACCTCATAGGTTATACAATTAAAGGTTCTAACGATGAAATGCGGTCCCCAATTAGGTTAGTAAACAGTTAAACTCAGTATTTCCTTATAAAAACACCTAAAATGGGTTTTATTTATGAAATTCATTGTGTGTCGGAGTAAAACTCCGCATGTGCCCTCTGTTGTTTTACTGGTGAAGCGCAAACTTGAGGGTTAGCCTAAGGCTCCGGTCTACCCTTGGCGCACCACTTAAATGCAAGGGTTTTTTTGAGAATCTTGTCATCTCCTGCTACATTCAGCGTAGGCCTAAAGCTATAAAATGAAGTGTCATATTAAAGAAGAAGAACCGTAAGTTTACAAATTTTCCTCTGTTAAAGTTTTGTAATTATTTCATCAAAACTAATGGAAAACTTCAGTTAAAAATCTAGAAAAATGGATGATTTTAGACAGTTATAACTGAAATTAGAAATTTTAAATAGGTTTGTCAAACTTAAAAATATGTCTCTGATAAAAATAAACATTGCTCAGCCCAAATACAAAGTCAATAGGCCACTACCATGAATGTTTAAAATATAGGTTTGTCAAACTTAAAAATATGTCTCTGATAAAAATAAACATTGTTAGCTTAGATACAAAGTCAATACGTCGTTACCAAAATCCGTGGTTTTACGTAGTAAGGAAATCAGTATTCTTCCCTTTCTGCTAAAGTCCGTGATAAAAGCATAACCATTTTACGTATGCTTTACCAACAAGAAAAATTGATTTATCTAGAAAGTGACTTAAGTGTATAATTTTGGAGTGTTTAAAATGTATTAGGCCTATTTCCAATATTTAATATATTTCTTATGAAAAAAAAACATTGTTCAGTCCAAATTAAAAGTCAATATGTGTTTCCAAAGTCCGTGATTTAATCATGGAATTTGGAAATATGTCACGACTTCACCATAAGATTACAATTAATTAATATTTGTAATCAATCATATGATCGGGTTAATAAAATGTTTTTGTTGTTTACTTTTGAGTTGCAATAAATCATCAGAGAAAAACAAAAACAAAAACAGAGGTCCGAGATGCCTGAGGAAACCACTTTGGTTGGGTACGCCGATGACGTTGCAGCTCTCATTGCTGCACGCAACGTTGAGCTGGCCCAACTGAAGTTGAACCGAGTTATGCGGGTGGTCAACAACTGGATGTCCGATCACGGTCTCTCGCTTGCTCTCAGTAAGACGGAGATTGTGATCCTCACGAAGAAGAGGATCGACACCGTCGTCCCACTCCGAGTGGGAAGGGAGGTGGTCACATCAACTCGTGCCGCCAAATACCTCGGGGTTATGGTGGACACCAAGTTAAGCTGGAGGGATCAGATCTTTCGTACGGCGGACAAGGCCGCTAAGGTAGTCACTTACCTTAGTAGGCTGATGGCCAATGTCGGGGGTCCCCGATCCAGCAGAAGACGTCTGTTGATGTCCGCGGTCCAGTCCGTGCTCCTTTACGGGGCAGAGGTGTGGGCAGGCGCTCTAGATAAGGAGTGCTACAGGTTGCGACTCGCCCGGGTTCAGCGTCAAGCTGCGCTCCGGGTGTGTTCCGCCTACCGGACAGTGTCCGAGCCTGCCGTCCTGGTGGTCGCCGGAGTCATTCCGGTCAAGCTCTTGGCAGGGGAGAGGAAAGCGATTTACCAGAGACAAGGCGAGATCGGCAAGGACACGGCAAGAACCGAAGAGCGCTCCCGAACCTTCCAGCAGTGGCAACACAGCTGGGAGCACGACACCCGAGGACGATGGACTGCGCGACTCATCGAGCAGGTCCAACCATGGGTGGAAAGGCGGCATGGCGAGGTGGACTACTACCTCACGCAGTTCCTGACAGGTCACGGCTACTTCAAGTCGTATCTGAACCGGATGGGCAAGACCGGTTCACCGGATTGCATCTACTGCCCGGGCGTTCCCGATGACGCGGAACACACCTTCTTCCGCTGTTCGCGTTGGGAAAGGCCCCGCCTGGAGGCCACAAGAAAACTCGGTGTTTTTTCGGTGGACACGGTCTGCCAAAAGATTATGGAGGATGAGGGCAACTGGGATTGTTTGTCACAGTTCGTCCGGGGTATCCTCCTGGAAAAGAAAACCGATTTGGACCACGAAGTGGCCAACAGCTGACATCCCTTGACCGAACAGCTGGATAAGGAGCGAGCCCCATGGGCGTAAGCCAAATTTAGGCCTAGCCTGACGTAATGTGATAAACAATTCCAGGTTAGAATCCTAAAGAGTAGAGGAGGTTTTTTAGTGGGTAAACCCGTTTTTTAGGGGAGTCCCACACTACAGGCTGGCCACCTGTGTGCGTAATGCATTTTCCCTGCCTCTCCCTCAAAAAAAAAAAAAAAAAAAAAAAAAAAAATGGAAAACTTCAGTTAAAAATCTAGAAAAATGGATGATTTTAGACAGTTATAACTGAAATTAGAAATTTTAAATAGGTTTGTCAAACTTAAAAATATGTCTCTGATAAAAATAAACATTGCTCAGCCCAAATACAAAGTCAATAGGCCACTACCATGAATGTTTAAAATATAGGTTTGTCAAACTTAAAAATATGTCTCTGATAAAAATAAACATTGTTAGCTTAGATACAAAGTCAATACGTCGTTACCAAAATCCGTGGTTTTACGTAGTAAGGAAATCAGTATTCTTCCCTTTCTGCTAAAGTCCGTGATAAAAGCATAACCATTTTACGTATGCTTTACCAACAAGAAAAATTGATTTATCTAGAAAGTGACTTAAGTGTATAATTTTGGAGTGTTTAAAATGTATTAGGCCTATTTCCAATATTTAATATATTTCTTATGAAAAAAAAACATTGTTCAGTCCAAATTAAAAGTCAATATGTGTTTCCAAAGTCCGTGATTTAATCATGGAATTTGGAAATATGTCACGACTTCACCATAAGATTACAATTAATTAATATTTGTAATCAATCATATGATCGGGTTAATAAAATGTTTTTGTTGTTTACTTTTGAGTTGCAATAAATCATCAGAGAAAAACAAAAACAAAAACAGAGCACTTTTTTTTAATTAAAGCCTGAGTATTGAGAATTTACCAAACAGTTAGCTTATTACAGTTGCACTCCTAAAGGTTTCAAACTAGAACAAATTATTTTACATTTTTATATTGCTACATTATGGTAAAAGGAAGTTTTAATTTATTATATACCTAATGATTGTTGTTTTCTTATAAATAAATTGAAACAAAAACATTTTTCCACAGTAGTAAAATACAGCCCAAAAAGAATTATTAAAATTTTAGTGGTGAGGTACAACACCTATCAAAGAAGCTTGGCGTTTTAGCGCACTTATTCTATCTAATGGTGCACAGCAGACATGTGGCATTGGAACTGTTTAAGATTTAAGTTTAAGATTTTGTTCTCTGTTGCAGCTGTTATGAAGCGCTGTTGGCCCGGGTTCGACCGGTCCATGGTTGAAACGATCGCGGCGGCATGGCTGGCCCAAGCAAAGGCAAAACATGAAAGGTAATTTAAAATGGGAAATTCTTAAAGAACTCAGGAGCAGTCTAAACCTATGGTATATTCTGAATTACCAAGAGATCAATGTGTGTTAATTCCTGTACACATATAGGGAGGATTCACGGGGGGAGGGGGAATTACTTTCATATATATAAACATAATATAATATAAACATATTGTACTAACAATAAACACAATATCAACTTTCCAAATAGAAGCGTTTTTAAATCAAGTTATTGAAATCCTAAAATATTACATTTTTTTAGGAAGACTACCGTACGCTTTCAATTTTAAACGGGACGCTCATATTTCTAGAGTGTCATTGGTGAAATCAAAACGTAGAGATGTTTATGGTAATATCAAAGATTCCTTAATGTCGCAAGCAATATCAGTGACCGCAAAAACATTGCTCGTGTTATCAGGATGGCAATATGTTGGCAATTTCCGACATTTAAAACTAGGGAATTTGTTAAAAAGTCTGGGAAAACTGGAAAATAAGATGTGAATTTTGCTTCACTGTCTGCTGACAACCCTGTTAATTAATCAAGTGCCTTTAATAACATTAACAAGTTGGATTAATTTTGATGTTTTCTTTACAGGTTAACCAAAAATAATCCGGAGCAGGAGCAGTTGGAACAATAACCACAATCATCTTGCCTCCATTTGACAAGCTTAAGGACGGGTTGGTTGTCGGTTTTATCGGTAAAACCTTAACATAAATCCATTTTAAAGAAAAAGATGTCCACAATTCTAGGAAGATAACAATACAAAATGTAATATGATAGATAGATGGAATGAGCGGAACACCTGCTGATAAGAGCTCTATTGTTTGGCATATAACCAGTGATAATCGATTATCTGATGTCCTTATCACTTCCCTAGTTCATAATATTTTGTTTCTGACCCATTTGCCATGCAAAAACAAATGTAACTCATTTCTTTTATCTGATTTTCACGAATGAACCACCTCGTAGGTAGGTGTATGTTACCTATTCACATTAACTGAACTAAAATAATTAAAACTAGAAATAATTGTCTGAACAAAATGCATTTTTTACATATGATAAATAGTAATTCCTAAAAAGATGGAGAGGGAATAACAAAATATTTCTTAAGCCATAATTTTAGGGTGTTTCTTAACTTTTTTTAATTGGTTGGATTTTATTACAGTACCAATATTTGTATTCTATCCTCCCATCCTCCCACATATTTCATGAATTCCTACAAAACTACAATGGTCCAATCTTTCAATTTTTTCAGTTTTTGTTTAAAATTGCAAATTTGCCCACTAAAATTGTTGTATTGCTTTTTGACCACTTTCAGATAAAATATAAGGCCAGTATTTTGGTTGGATAAACATTTAATATTTATATATTTTCTTGCAATTTGACATAAATGTTTAAAGGACCAAAAATAGGGCTCAGCCTGATTTTAGATGGTAACCTTGATTGGTTTCATATTTACTTTCTAAAATAAACCAAAAAACCGACAACCGGTGCCAGTGAAAAACCGAACCGATAAATTTTGCAACCGACCCATCACTAGTCACGCTATTTGTGATATTATGTATTTTATTAGTTAAATTATGTCTGTAATCCTAATTCATGCATAATATGTTAAACTTAATTTGATTTTTTCAAGGGTGCAGAAAATGTGTTGACTCGTAAAATTCCCCCTAATTCTACTGTTACAGATCAAAGGTTTCCCCCAAGATATGTGACATATATGACTGCCTTAAAACGCAACAGCTTACATTGGAGCAGTGAAATTATAAAGATTTTTATATTTTAATTTGTTATATTAAAACACAAGTAGGCCTACTTCAAATAAAATCAAAACTACTTTCAGTATCTGTTTAAAAGTATTTCTATACAACTATTTGTAATTCTAATATTTAACTCTTGTGATAGTAAGAGATGCCACTTGTGTAGACAAAGTAAGAAATGCCACTTGTGTACATACAACAAAAATCATAATTTCCCCAGAAACCTGAAAATTTTCCCTGATCCTAGATCGCTGGAATCGGACATATTCTGCACCCCTGGATTCTTTTAGTGATTCATTTGTGCACAAATGGAATGCAAGGTTAATGCAATTCAATTAAATTTTATTTTGAAAATGTTTATTTTTGGTGATGCTATTCATTTGTATTTAGAGTACAAAACTTGAAAATGTTTATTTTTGGTGATGCGATTCATTTGAATTTAGAGTAAGTAACTTAATGTACTCTAATGAAGCCAATAAAAAGTTGCTTAATGAAATCGATGGCAACTTTTAAAAATAAAAATACGAAATTTATTAAACAATCTTGTTAAGCTTGTTTATAAATTTTTGTTTTGATCAGCATTTTGATTTTTAATGTGTTTAAAATGTATTTTTAAATATATAATTCATACATAATATACTGTATTTAACTTAATTTTATTTTTGGTGAAGCCATTCACTCACCTTTTTTCATTCCAACTGTAATAAAAAATACTAAAACTTATATAAAATGTTAAACTAATACTGTATCACACTACATAAAGTTGTCGGAGGAAAACAATGATGTGAGTAGATATTTTGTAATATGCATTTTTAAATTCATAATTCATACATAATATATTTAATTTGATTTAATTTTTATTGAAGCCATTCATTTATATTTTGTGCACAAAACTGAATGTAGGATTTATCATTGTAATTGTGTTCTTCCCACCTAGATATGTCTATTTTAAATTCCTAATTTGTGCATAATGTATTTATTTTAATTTTATTTTTGGTGTCGCCATTAATTTGTATGTTGTAAACAAAATTTAATAAAGAGATTTTTATGTAATACTCCGTTTAATTATTCTACCCTCAATGATTCTATGTGAACACGTGTAATGCTTGTATACTGCTACTATACATAAACTAAATAATTCTATATATTCAAAGAATATTTTTACCACTTTATGTTTTTGTTTTCAATTCAGTTTCCAGTCAGTATTGTTTACAAACCTCATATTTGCTGAACAGTAATTTTAAAACATTTTAATAATATTGTTTTAAAACTAATTTGATGAGAATAAAAAATGGGTGCAACGAAAGATTTTAAAAATATTTTATAGCACTTTTAACAGGGTTTGTATGTGATGAAGGTTAGTGTTTTTTTTAAATATATTTACATAGTTTTCAAAAAATATTGTTAAAATGTTAAAACAATTTTTGAAAATATTGCTTGTTAAAGAAAAATGGGTGCAGTAAACATTTTATTAAAATTTTGAAAAGGTTTTCAAAATATTGAGCAATATTTTACAATCCTTTTACAACATATTTAAAAATACTTTTGTAATGTTTTTAAAATATTTTCAAAAATATTTTATAAATGTTGTAAAATATTTTTTAAACATTTTTTGAAAAAAACTAATTGGGTGCAGTAAAACATGTTTGAAATAATTTGAAAAGGTTTTCAAAATATTTATCAATCTTTTTTAAAATATTTTCAGATTTAAAATCAAATATTTTAAATATATTGTTGTGCTACTAGGCAAGTTTAAAAAATATTGGTATTTTTGACACTACTGTAAACTGGTTCAAGTCATACCTTTATAACAGACAACAATGTGTTCAATTTAAAGTACATAAACAAACAAAATCAAATAACTTTTGCAGAATCTTCTTTACAAACAATTAAACAGGGAGTTCCACAAGGATCCATTCTGGGAAATATTCTCTTCCTTTTGTTACATGAGGGGGTTGCCATCTGTTTTATCTGGGGCACAAAACAAATTATGTCTCTATGCAGATGACTCTAATTTAAAAGTTACTTGTAAGTCAGTGAATGAAGTTGAGGTTATAGCAAATGAAGATCTTAAATTAATCAACAACTATTTCAGCAGCAAAACTGTATTACTAAATTCGGAAAAAAACAAACCTCATATCTTTCCACATCAAACAAAACAGAAACAAACCTAAACCAGATGTTGCAATAGATAACTACAAATATTCCAATCTAATGAAACAAAATTTTTAGGAATATCGATAGATGAAAATTTGACCTGGAATAACCATATTGTAACATAATACATATTGTATCTTTAAGTAAAAAATATTTCTTCTGGATTATACGCTCTTAAGGTGATGTCCAAATACTGTTCATTAAAAACATTGAAAACTATTTACTATGCTCAAATACATTCTCATAAATCTTTTAGAGTTGTGTGGTATGGAGCAACTATAGTACTGTAACAAAAATTTGCTGATAATTTTAAGTCTTCAAAAAATGCAATTAGAATAATATTGAATTTAAGTGATAAAGATTCTGTAAAACAATTATTTCCTCAGTTAGGTATACTTCCAATCTATGGTCTATGTATTTTAGAAACAGTAATGTTTGTAAGGTATAATGGTGACAGGTTACCTAAATTTTGATCAAGTCATAATTACAACACCAGAAATAAAAATCAGCTAGCAACTCAGAATCATCCAATGCTATTTTTTAAGAAGCCCAGCTCTGCAGGCATAAGGTTCTTGAGCCAACTTCCTAAAGATCTGATTTCAATAGAAAGCAATACAAAGTTTAAAAAGCATTTAAAAACATTTTTAAAAAGAAAAATCTTTATATTCATTTGAAGAACTTTCTTTAGACAATTCTTATTATTGGTTGATTTTTCTTTACTTATCACATAGGGAGATGCCATTCTACATTTGTATGATTTCATGTAACATGTAATTGTATATGTAATTGTACAAATTTTATGAATAAAGTTGATTTGAATTGAATTGTAATCATGTTACTGCTAATAAATAAATTATAACTTAACCTATAAACGAACCCTTTTTAAAGGTATGATTCTAGACCCGGCAGCCATTTGTAATTGGGCTACTAATAATGCTTTCTAACAACTGGTCGATGTTAGATAGTAACAAGGACGTTCCCCGTAAAGACATTAAAAAATGCCATTGGCATAGATACACCCATACACACTCAAAATAAAATCCGAAAAATTAAAACTATTGACAATTGATGCAGGCCTAGCCTATATAGAAATTAATTGGTAAACTCTATGATTACTTAAGCATTATATTTAAAGAAAATCCTTAGGTAATTACTACTCTTAGGTAATTACTCAGGTAATTACTCCTCTCCTAAGAGGTAAATTTTGTTTCTACAGAGTTAGAAGAGAACAAGAGACAGAGCAGAGGTGATGGAAGGCGAAAGGCGACCATCCTGAGGGCAATGGCATACAAAGCAAAATTATATATATATAACAAATTATGAGCAAAATTATGGCTTAGATTGCAAAATTGTATCATAAAAGAGTTTTTCTCTTTAATTTCTGTGCTAAACTGCATTTTATATTAAGTTAACATTTATTTAGTTTTAGAGGTAAATTGTAAGAGAAGGCCATGTGGTTCTAATATTAGCCTCAATAAAGAGGTATTTTCATTAATTAATTAATTCATTTATTCAAAGAAAGAGTGAGGACTAAACTTGGTTCATGTGCCAGCACCATAACCCTTTTTCAACTTTCTTTTTATTTCAACATAAACCAAAAATAAACTTTAAACTTATAATACTTTTCCACAACTCATACAAAATCTTTATTTAAATATGTATCTTGAACATTAAATTTTCATTTTTCATTTATTTTGGCTGGGGAATAGA
>JAQYXR010001141.1:0-40645 GCA_030545055.2 Neoaliturus tenellus | reverse complement strand
AGTAGGATAAGAAAATTCACCTTTGGTAAACATTCAAGATCGCGCATATGCTGCATAATCTACAAATTAGGAATTATCACTGTATATATTATCGAGTATAACCCTGGGTCCCTGGTGAAATAACCCGCTCTCAATACAAAATAACGCCGTAGTTTACAATATATTAGAGTCTATCCATCGAAGGATACAATGAGTATATCAAACACGGGTGTAGTTGAAAGAGATCATTTAAACACGAGCGAGAACTAAACCTGAAGAGTGATCTACGATACCACGCGGTGATATACGCTGATACGGCTGAACTACGTTACCGACAAATCTATATTTTTTACCTTTTTTTATAGTTTAAAGTAAAAAGTTGTAGTTTTATGATTTTTCCTAAATTGAAACATCTCAATGAATGTCCATGCCAAATTTCAAGTCTCTATCTTAAAACGGTCGCTTCAGGAATTTAAGATCATCAGTGAGTCAGTCAGTTACACATGGGGCTGTATATTATTATGGACTCGCCTACGGCTCGATGGGGGCTCCGCCCCCATGCCCCCTTTGGAGGTTGCCCCGAATTCGTTGAATAATTTAAAGTCAAGTATTGAACAGGCTAGTTCCACCAACTAACTGGACAGCGAAGACAGTAACTAAAACGGGCTAATACGCACTCTTCACAATCAATAATAATAACAATAACAATAATATCCTTTGAAAATATTTTCACGGGGCTCAGCCCCCATGCCCCCTAGTTGATTTTACTATTTCGTTAATCATTCACAAAGTCTCAAATAATGAACTTTCTAGTTCCACTAAAGTACTGAACAGGCTAGTTCCATCGAAGTTTTGAAAAGCTAAGTTTTAAATTACGTGTAACTCTACTACAAAAGTGTGTGATACTAACTCCTCCACGTTACCAACCACTTGGTCTGGAACGTCAACGATTTTAGATGCGGCACAGAAAAATTGTAATGGGGCAAAATTAATCCAAATTAAGTATCTTTAAATAAAATTTTCATTGATAAAAAAATGTAATGTGCCCACTATAGCAAAACAATAATGCTAAAAAATAGAAAATAATTGACTATGTGAAAATAACTATTAAAATAATAAAATAATCAAGCTATAATAATAGAAAGTAACACTTAAACCAAATCTAGCATCGCCAACCACGATATTAAAAGAATCGGAAAATGAAAACTAATAAAAATTGAAGTTTTGAAAAGCTAAGTTATTAATTTACTTGTAACTCTACTAAAATGTGTGATGCTAACTATTCCACGTTACCAACTACTAAGCCTGAAACGTCAACGAGTTAACATGCGTCACATTAAAATTGCAATGGGTCAAAATTATTCCAAATTAAGTATTTTTAAATGAGATTTTCGTAAATTTTAAAAATAATGTTATATGCCCATTAGAGTAAAACAATAATGCTAAAAAATAGAAAATAACCAATAGTAAGTGTGAAAATTACTATTAAAATAATAAAAAATCAAGCTATGCTAGTTAATACTCTTAAGAAATTAAAAATACAATTTGAACTAAATATAGTATCGCCAACCACGATATTAAAAGAATCTGCTGATACAAACTAATTAAAAATAAAAACTTGTAAATTTCAGGATATAGAAGAAAAACGTTTAAATTACTGAAATAGCAAATAACATTCAAATCAATAAGCGAAAACAAGAATTTAATAACATGAAAACAAAATCATAGGAAATAATAAAAACGGGGTAGATTCGCAAAAAACCCCTACTATTACAAACTACTACTAATTATAAGAATATAAAATCTAGACCTGTGAAATAATAATTTATCCATAAAAACCTGTTAGTTTTGTTCAATAGCCGTTTAAAAATTCTTAAAAACAATTTTAAGTGTGTATTAAAATAAAATATAAAACACTGATTATAAACAATGCAGAAAGATAATACTTAACTGTCTATTAAGTATCGTACTAAGTAATAGAAGTATATAACGTTAAGATCACGGCACGAGCTACACAGAAAATTCATTGAATGCGTAATTCGGCTGAGGGGTTCACATGGGGTGAATTTGAATAAGTAATCTAAAATAAATTGAAATTAAACAAGAACCTAACATTTAAATCTATTACTTTTGTTCAACACTTATTTAAACATTCTCAAAAATAAATTTTAAGTGTGAAAAATTCGAATATAAGACACTGAATATAAATCAAACAGAAAGATAATAATAAACTGTCTATTAAGTATTGTACAAAGTAATCGAAGTATGTTACGTTAAGATCACGGCTCAAGCTTCACAGAAAATCCATTCAATGCGAAGTTCGGCGGAGAATAATCCCGTGTGAATTTGAATAAGTAATCTAAAATAAATTGAAACAAAACGAGAACCTACATTTAAATCTGTTAGTTCAGCTAAACAGATATTTAAAAATTCCCTAAAACATATTTATGATGTGAGTAAAATATAAAAGAAACGAGCTTTTAATGCAGCATAATCTCATGGCTATTTTGAAGTCAAATGGATAACGGTTTGTTATATGTGAGGGATACTAATGTTGCCAACAGCAAGGAAGCAGGTGTAGTTAAAAGACATGATTTAAATACAAGCGAGAACTAAGCGACTATTCACCCGCCATGGGAAATTAATTCATAGTAGGATAAGAAAATTCACCTTTGGTAAACATTCAAGATCGCGCATATGCTGCATAATCTACAAATTAAGGAATTATCACTGTATATATTATCGAGTATAACCCTGGGTCCCTGGTGAAATAACCCGCTCTCAATACAAAATAACGCCGTAGTTTACAATATATTAGAGTCTATCCATCGAAGGATACAATGAGTATATCAAACACGGGTGTAGTTGAAAGAGATCATTTAAACACGAGCGAGAACTAAACCTGAAGAGTGATCTACGATACCACGCGGTGATATACGCTGATACGGCTGAACTACGTTACCGACAAATCTATATTTTTTACCTTTTTTTATAGTTTAAAAGTAAAAAAGTTGTAGTTTTATGATTTTTCCTAAATTGAAACATCTCAATGAATGTCCATGCCAAATTTCAAGTCTCTATCTTAAACGGTCGCTTCAGGAATTTAAGATCATCAGTGAGTCAGTCAGTTACACATGGGGCTGTATATATTATGGACTCGCCTACGGCTCGATGGGGGCTCCGCCCCCATGCCCCCTTTGGAGGTTGCCCCGAATTCGTTGAATAATTTAAAGTCAAGTATTGAACAGGCTAGTTCCACCAACTAACTGGACAGCGAAGACAGTAACAAAACGGGCTAATACGCACTCTTCACAATCAATAATAATAACAATAACAATAATATCCTTTGAAAATATTTCACGGGGCTCAGCCCCCATGCCCCCTAGTTGATTTTACTAATTTCGTTAATCATTCACAAAGTCTCAAATAATGAACTTTCTAGTTCCACTAAAGTACTGAACAGGCTAGTTCCATCGAAGTTTTGAAAAGCTAAGTTTTAAATTACGTGTAACTCTACTACAAAAGTGTGTGATACTAACTCCTCCACGTTACCAACCACTTGGTCTGGAACGTCAACGATTTTAGATGCGGCACAGAAAAATTGCAATGGGGCAAAATTAATCCAAATTAAGTATCTTTAAATAAAATTTTCATTGATAAAAAAATGTAATGTGCCCACTATAGCAAAACAATAATGCTAAAAAATAGAAAATAATTGACTATGTGAAAATAACTATTAAAATAATAAAATAATCAAACTATAATAATGCATAAACTAAAGAAATTGAAAGTAACACTTAAACCAAATCTAGCATCGCCAACCACGATATTAAAATAATCGGAAAATAAAAACTAATAAAAATTGAAGTTTTTAAAGCTAAGTTATTAATTTACTTGTAACTCTACTAAAATGTGTGATGCTAACTATTCCACGTTACCAACTACTTAGTCTGAAACGTCAACGAGTTAACATGCGTCACATTAAAATTGCAATGGGTCAAAATTATTCCAAATTAAGTATTTTTAAATGAGATTTTCGTAAATTTTAAAAATAATGTAATATGCCCATTAGAGTAAAACAATAATGCTAAAAAATAGAAAATAACCAATAGTAAGTTTGAATATTACTATTAAAATAATAAAAAAATCAAGCTATGCTAGTTAATAAACTTAAGAAATTAAAAATACAAGTTGAACTAAATATAGTATCGCCAACCACGATATTAAAAGAATCTGCTGATACATACTAATTAAAAATAAAAACTTGTATATTTCAGGATATAGAAGAAAAACGTTTAAATTACTGAAATAGCAAATAACATTCAAATCAATAAGCGAAAACAAGAATTAAATAACATGAAAACAAAATCATAGGAAATAATAAAAACGGGGTAGATCCGCAAAAAACCCCTACTATTACAAACTACTACTAATTATAAGAATATAAAATCTAGACCTGTGAAATAATAATTTATCCATAAAAACCTGTTAGTTTTGTTCAATAGCCGTTTAAAAATTCTTAAAAACATATTTTAAGTGTGTATTAAAATAAAATATAAAACACTGATTATAAACAATGCAGAAAGATAATACTTAACTGTCTATTAAGTATCGTACTAAGTAATAGGAGTATATAACGTTAAGATCACGGCACGAGCTACACAGAAAATTCATTGAATGCGTAATTCGGCTGAGGGGTTCACATAGGGTGAATTTGAATAAGTAATCTAAAATAAATTGAAATTAAACGAGAACCTAACATTTAAATCTATTACTTTTGCTCAACACTTATTTAAACATTCTCAAAAACAAATTTTAAGTGTGAAAAATTCGAATATAAGACACTAAATATAAATCAAACAGAAAGATAATAATAAACTGTCTATTAAGTATTGTACAAAGTAATCGAAGTATGTTACGTTAAGATCACGGCTCAAGCTTCACAGAAAATCCATTCAATGCGAAGTTCAGCGGAGAATAATCCCGTGTGGAATTTGAATAAGTAATCTAAAATAAATTGAAACAAACGAGAACCTACATTTAAATCTGTTAGTTCAGCTAAACAGTTATTTAAAAATTCCCTAAAACATATTTATGATGTGTGTAAAATATAAAAGAAACGAGCTTCAATGCAGCATAATCTCATTGCTATTTAGAAGTCAAATGGATAAGTTTATTATGTATGAGGGATACTAACGTTGCCAATAGCAAGGAAGCAGGTGTAGTTAAAAGACATGATTTAAATACAAGCGAGAACTAAGCGACTATTCACCCGCCCATGGGAAATTAATTCATAGTAGGAGAAGAAAATTCACCTTTGGTAAACATTCAAGATCGCGCATATGCTACAAATTAGGGAATTATCACTGTATATATTATCGAGTATAACCCTGGGTCCCTGGTGAAATAACCCGCTCTCTATACAAATTAACGCCGTAGTTTACAATATATATAAGAGTATCCATCGAAGGATACCACGAGTATATCAAACACGGGTGTAGTTGAAAGAGATCATTTAAACACGAGCGAGAACTAACCCTGAAGAGTGATCTACGATACCACGCGGTGATATACGCTGATACGGCTGAACTACGTTACCGACAAATCTATATTTTTTACCTTTTCTATAGTTTAAAAGTTAAAAAGTTGTAGTTTTATGATTTTTCCTAAATGAAACATCTCAAAGAATGTCCATGCCAAATTTCAAGTCTCTAGCTTTAACGGTCGCTTCAGGAATTTAAGATCATCAGTGAGTCAGTCAGTTACACATGGGGCTGTATATAATATGGACTCGCCTACGGCTCGATGGGGCTTCGCCCCATGCCCCTTGGGGGTTGCCCTAAATTCGTAAATTAATAAGAAGTCAAATTGTTAAACAGGTTAGTTTCCAACCGAAGAACGGGTCAATTTAAGATCATCAGTGAGTGAGTAAGTCAGTCAGTCAGTTACACATGGGGCTGTATATATTATGTAAATATTCTAGGTGTTATGCTTGATGGAGGGTCCAACCCAATAATGGTAGCCCCAATTCCGTAAATTACTGTCAAAAACCTCATACAATGAACAGGCTAGTTGAGGGCTCAACTCCAACGACAGTAACAGAAGCCGCCAATACACACTACTCACAATAAATAATACAGTAATAAGCTTTTAAATTTGCCCACGGCTCATGGTTTAATCCCTCTCCCTAGCTTCCCTTAGTTCATTAAAAAATATGATGGAGTTGTGAAATATTAATGAACTATGTAAATAGTTATGCTCAAAAGTTGTTGTGTAAAAATTAGGAGATACGATTATGATTGCACATGATTGAGGTAATCGCTGTATTCTGAAAAGATAAAAGTGGAATAAAATTATAAGTTTATATAGAGGATCGTTGTATGTATTAGAAGAAAAAAGGCACAAATCAAGATATTTGAAATTTAAAAAAAATGGGTTTAGGCTAAGATGCTTCAGTTCCGCCAAGGGGTGGCCAAGAAACGCAGGAATCATATAGGTACCATATAGAGAAACGATAACAATTTATCATTCAAAATCAGCAATTATTAATTTAACAGTTTTAAATGTTATATACATATTACTTCCAGAAAATTAATAAAAATAGAGCCCTTGTAGTATGTAATAGCTCACAGGGTATAAAGTACTACAATCATGAAGTCTTAAAGTCTTTATATAGTCTTAAAATGAAGAAAATTGCAACTTAAGAACCATAAAATCGGCGTACATTATGCATTTTCAACCAATGGTAGTAAAAAAAAAACCAATTGTGAAATAATAGCCAAAAAAAGGATTATTGATTAAATTAAAATATACTGAAAGAGTTACAATAATTGATAAGCATAGAATAGTTTTCAATTACAACATAATAGGGTTAATCGAGACTTTGTGTGAGAGCACTGCATTGAGGAAGTTTGACGGACAAAGTGGCAGCGAGAAAAATTACTAATTGAGTTTAATTCAATTGGTTAGTTTAATATTTCTCAGCCTGATGGGTCATCAGATATGTAGATGGTCTTAAAAAAACGTAGGAAGTAGGTAAATGTTAGCGAAGGTAAGAATGGAAAGTTCAATTGTTTCTATAACTTAATATGTTCAATCGATTCCTAAACTAAAATTTAAGCCTGATTGGACAGCAGCAAATAGGTCAAAGACCGGATGTCAGACGTGTTGGGACACGTTCAACTCTTCAAAGTAAAAACTGTACCAGAACTATCAACTGAAGCGCTATAATTCAATCTGGGGGATTCATATAGAGAGACAGCATACAAATAGTAGAAAATAAGTTAAAATTACTGTATTAGGTAATTTTTGTGCGAAAATCTACAAGAAATTTTCCAGCATGAGAAAACTAAAGTCTAGAAAAATGTATTAAGACCTAATATATTTTTAGCAATTAATATAGAAATTAAAGCGGACATCACCTGAATGTAAAGATACGCTTTCGATTCAGTAAATTCATTTTCAATAATAACACAGCAATCAGAGGGACAACCATACTCAAACAACTGTGCGCCCAATCGAGATTAATTATCGGGAAGAGGTGTAGTTAAAAGATATCATTAAATACAAGCGAGAACTAAGCGACTATAATAGCGCTCCAAGCGACATCTCTAAGAACCAACGTACTTCCTTACGACACCTCGTCTTTTGAGAATTATTTATAATTTGAAAGCTGAAAATTTTTAGTTTTTGGGCATTAATACTGTCTAGAACAAAGCGAGAATTGCTGAAATAACCCGCTCTCTATGCAGAAAAACACCGTCGTCTAATCAAGACATTCATGCTAAACGTAATTCAATAATGGTATCATACACGGGTGTAATTGAAAGAGATCATTTAAACATGAGCGAGAACTAAACCTGCAGAGTGATCTACGATACCACGCGACGATATACGCTGATACGGCTGAACTACGTTACCGACAAATCTATATTTTGAACCTTTTTTATAGTTTAAAAGTAAAAAAGTTGTAGTTTTATGATTTTCCCTAATTGAAACATCTCAAAGAATGTCCATGCCAAATTCAAGTCTCTATCTTAAACGGTCGCTTCAGGACTTTAAGATCATCAGTGAGTCAGTCAGTTACACATGGGGCTGTATATATTATAGACTCGCCTACGGCTCGATGGGGGCTCCGCCCCCATGCCCCCTTAGGAGTTGCCCCCTAGTTTGAATTAATAAAAAGTCAAGTTTGAAATAGTTTAGTTTAACAGAAGAACTGGACAGCCAAGACAGTAACAAAACCGTCTTCAGTTCCGCCACGGGGCGGCCAAGAAACGCAGGAATCATATATGTACCATATAGAGAAACGATAACAATTTTATCATTCAAAATCAGCAATTATTAGTTTAACAATTTAAATGTTCATATATATATTAGTTCAGAAAATTAATAAAAATAGAGCCCTAGTAGTATGTGATAGATCACAGGGTATTAGGTACTATAATCATGAAGTCTTAAAGTCTTTATATAGTCTTAAAATGAAGAAAGTTGCAACTTAAGAACCATAAAATCGGCCGTACATTATGCATTTTCAACCAATGGTAGTAAAAAAAAACCAATTGTGAAATAATAGCCAAAAAAGGATTATCGGTTAAATTAAAATATACTGAAGAGTTACAATAATTGATAAGTATAGAATAGTTTTAAATTACAACAATAATAGGGTTAATCGAGACTTTAGGTGAGAGCACTGCATTGAGGAAGTTTGTCGGACAAAGTGGCAGCGAGAAAAATTACTATTGAGTTTAATTCAATTGGTTATTATAATATTTCTCAGCCTGATGGGTCATCAGATATGTAGATGGTTTAAAAAACGTCGGAAGTAGGTAAACGTTAGCCAAGGTAAGATGGAAAGTTCAATCGTTCTATAACTTGATTTGTTCAATCGTTTTCCTAAACTAAAATCTAAGCCTGATTGGACGGCAGCAAATAGGTCAAAGACCGGATGTCAAACGTGTTGGGACACGTTCAACCTTCAAAGTAAAAACTGCACCAGAACTATCAACTGAAGCGCTATATTCAATCTGGGGATTCATATAGAGAGACAGCATACAAATAGTAGAAAATTAAGATAATTACTGTATTAGGGTTTTTTTAGTGCGAAAACCTACAAGAAATTTTCCAGCATGAGAAGACTAAAGTCTAGAAAATGTAGTAAAGACCTAAAATATTTTTTAGTAATTAATCATTTACTTTACGGGCGTTACTGCGGCAAAAAATATGCAGTACTAAAATAATATGTTTAAAGTATTCGCACAAGCTTCGTAGAGCTCACCATAGTAATGATAAAATTAATAATATAATATTGTAACAAAAGTATTCCAGCACTACGCTCAATCGTCTCTCAAAAGAAAAGAGTAATAGCAATAGCCAATATGAACAAATCAATTTAAATAAAACGAAACGAGAACCTCACATTTCAATCAACATTTTCGTGTTACTTTAGAGTACGTGCATAAAATTTATTTCACCATCCTTAAAACAAATGTTATATTACAGTTACAGCTATATTACAACATACTGTAAACTGAAATTTGCACTAACGTAGATTATACAACGTTTAAGATCACTGCTCTGCAAAACTGACACGAAAACTTCATCAGGACAGGTGTGGTTAAAAGACATAATTTAAATACAACCGAGAATTAAGCGACCTTAATTTAAAGATACTATAGAAATCAAAGCGGACATTACCTAAATATAAATATACGCTTTCGATTCAGTAAACTTCATTTTCAATAATAACACAGCAATCAGAAGGAAAACCATACGCAAACAACTATGCACCCAATTGAAAGTAATTATCAGGAAGAGGTGTAGTTAAAAGACATCTTTTAAATACAAGCGAGAACTAAGCGACTATAATAGCGCTCCAAGCGATATCTTTAAGAACCAACGTACTTCTTTACATACACCTCGGTATTTATATAATTTGAAAGTTGAAAATTTGTAGTTTTTGGGCATAATACTGGATATATCAAGCGAGTATTACCCTGGTGAAATAACCCGCTCTCAATGTATCGAAACACCGTCGTCTACATAGAGATGTTCATGTTTACATGTATACAGTATTTGTATCAAACACGGGTGTAGTTGAAAGAGATCAATTAAACACGAGCGAGAACTACAACCTGCAAAGTGATCTACGTTACCCAAACGGTGATATACGCTCACACGGCTGAACTACGTTACCGACAAATCTATATTTTTTTACATTTTTTATAGTTTAAAAGTAAAAAAGTTGTAGTTTGATGATTTTCCCTAAATTGAAACATCTCAAAGAATGTTCGTTCCAAATTTCAAGTCTCTAGCTTAAACGGTCGCTTCAGGACTTTAAGATCATCAGTGAGTCAGTCAGTTACACATAGGGCTGTATATATTATAGATTTAGACTTGGTAGGCCAGTAGGGTAGGACAAATAATACTTCCTATGTTATTTTATTTATTTATTTTATTTTATTTATTTCCAACGGCAGCAGCCATGTTTACACAATATACAATATGAGTGGTTGTGTGTTCAAAATACAATACAATACAAGTAAGTAAAAATAAATACATGCAGAGGCTAGGCAGTTTTCAGTAACATATAAAAAAAAAGATTCATGTGGAACAATGCAAGAATGCTGTGAGTGCAAAATAAATAATTACATGCAAAATTTACCATGCAACATACCAAATTTACAATACATATCATACACATACAATTTACCATTAAACATACAAAAAGCAAAAAAGTACATGCTAACAATGAATTTTTGCTTATGTGAAAAATAAATAGTTGCAGAGTCCATGCAATGTTCATTGTACAACTTCCTGGAGAAGAGCATCAGCACGGCATCTTATGTGACTTAGGCTGTCGCAGAAGAGGTCGCAATCCAAGGCCATGCGGTTTCCAATCCGAACTAATCTGGCTAACGGAGTGTAGTAGTCAAAAACTGTGCTGTGGTGCCTGGGACTTAGAAGATCTTGGGATCTTGTAGTTCTTGTCGGAATTTTGAAATCAATCTCTGCTAGAAGTTCTGGACAGCAAAGATGACCATTAAGGATTTTGTATAGCAGAATAAAGTCGGCAACTTCTCTTCTTAGAGCGAGGGGTAGCAAATTGAGTTCGGCTGACAAAGCCTCCATAGGTACTTCAGTGTAATGGTAACCATTTCTGACCCCGACCAGGCGCGTGAAACGACGCTGCAGAGCCTCCAACCGGTCTTTGGCGCCGACATTGTAGGGAGACCAGATTGGGCTGGCATATTCCAAGATCTGCCTTACAACAGGTCTGTTATTCTGTTATATCTGTTGCAACAGGTTGTTATCTGTTATTGTGTGCTTACAGGTTATTAATAAAATCACCATGATTTTATTATGTGTTTATTATGATTTTTATTATGATGTTATTATAATTTTATATTATATTCAACAATGAGACATTTGTCTCTTTGTTAATAGGCTATGCTAATAACAACAAGGATGAGTCCTTATCTAATAGACAGAGAGTGTATTATCTGTGAGACTATAATTTTATTAATAACTTGTAAGCTGTAATAGGCTAAGCTAAAAAGGACTCATAATTGTTGTTATTTAGCACAGCCTACTACCCCTGAGACATTTATTTTATTAATAAATTGAAATCTGGGTCACAAAAATTTTTAAAATGCACAAAGTTTTTAAGTTTTAAACTGCATGATTACCTTTTAATTATGTCAGTTACTCCTATTGTTTTTAGGGAAAACCGTCAGTTCCTGGAAAGAAAATAACTGCAGCTGTAAAGCAGCGACGATAATGGAAAAAAACAAAGCTCGACCTTCAAATTGATGCAGGAGAAAAAGCAAGATACAGATTTTCTATAAAACAGATCATGACATTGAACAGTTTTTCCAAAATTTACCTATTGGAACCCTAAAAACGATTGCTGGTACAAGGGGAATATCTTGTGTTTGTGATACCAATAAATGGGAAGAAGGACTTACTTGCCAGTGCTATTTTAAAGCTGAGTCAGAATCATTTAGTAATGAAACTGAAAAAAATAAGCAGCGGAGATAGAGCCGTTACAAAGAAATCTAATCTTCATCAGAGTCTGAGGAAGCAGAAATCAGCCTGAATGACTCCTCGGATGATAACGTACAGACAGCGGAGGATTTGACCAACCACATACAGAGAGAGTCTGTGGGTCAAAAACCACTACTAGAGGCTCCAACAGAAGCGAACATTTCCGAGGATTGTGAAGATATTAAGCCTATAAGGTAAATGCCCCAAATACCGACAGTGTACCAAATACCGACAAGGTCACATTTGATCACAAAATATAAGCTATTCGTCGTCTGTATTGGCTACTTTCAAAGTCACATGAGTCTGGTTTTTTTTTTCTATGAGAAAAACGAAAAATAAACGCTTTTCCACCTTTTATAAGTTTATGCTTGTAAGTTTTGTCTGCCCTTGTTCGTCGACAGCGCTTTTAGTTAAGAATCTTACAGGTTTCCACTAGAAACATAGATATCTGCCTTGGGGGATTAGTATTTGAATAATTATATGTTTATATTAAACTTATGTTTTAATTGGAGACTAAATAATAAGGATTTAAAATATTATACATAAATACTGCTATCTTTTTCTTGTAATTTTATTAGCGATGTTGGTATTTGAAACAAAATTTCATCACTGCACCAAATACCGACATAGTGTTGACACCATTGTCGGTATTATTTTTTCCCAGCCATTAATACCAACACTTAATATAAAACATATTTAAGTTTCATATTTCACATATATTGTAATGAATGTTATAAATATCACAATGAACGTTATTCATAACAATTGATAAAGGTAATCGATGAAGGGTAGTGTAGTAACTTTATATCCATACAGTAAAAGGAATAAACACAAGCTGGATGTTTGGCAGAACTGGTTGAACAGAGGTGTACAGCTCCGATTAATGTCCTCAGTTTTTATGTAAATTTATGTGTTTTTAAAAAGTTTAACGTTCAGAAACAACTATAATCAGCAAGTTTAATTAGTTTTAACAGTGAGTTGATAGTAATTTTTCAGTGAAATAGTGTATTTACGACGTAATCAAGATATAAAGGTCAGATCATAACTCACGCCATTGTAGGCAATGGAATGACTCAGCTCAAAGTTTTGCGTATACATTTCACTTATTAAAGTCCAGATTTCAGTATAATTTTATTGTTCTAAAGTCAAATCTGAGAACGGACAAATAAATTTCTGTATCTCAAAGTGTTTCATTTGTATATGGAAGTTGTATTGCTATTTAACATATTTATTGAAGTTCCACAAATATGGCGGACATCTAAAATTTGAACAACTTGCAAACCGCCATTTTTCTTCTTCTACTCCATCGTCTTCTTGGCAAAAGAAGGACCAGTAGTACCACAATCACGGCTCGACATTACCCTGCATAAGCAGACGACAATAATTCCAGAAGTGAGCCTATTGATTACTGAGCATACTAATTGACCTAAACTGACAACAAACTAAGGTAGGACTCATATTTTTCATGCTTAGTATACTTGTTTATGCACTTTTAACTGGTCTTACTGTACTTGTATTAGGCCTACACACTTTGACACCTCCTGTTCAAACTCTTACCACAACCATAACCTCAACATCCTGCCAACCCTACCCAACCTCTACCCTAACCCAACATGCCTCAAACTAGAAGCAATAAAACTAAGAACACAAAGAATAATCAAGAGACTGACCCCCCTCCTGAGGAGAATTCACATATTATTTATCCGTGTGGAGTATGTAATGTTAGTATTAATGATAATGACAAAGCAGTTGCCTGCAACTGCAACAATGATAACTGGTACCATATAGGCTGTGTTAATGTTAGTGAAGAGCAGTATAATATTATGAAGGATGAAAACGACACTCTAGTCACTTGGGTTTGTCGTAAATGTAAGGCGTTATCTGTAGTACACAAAAATAATACCACAGTAGATAAACAATATAATTAAACTATTAAGATTCTACTTGATGACATTACTGATCTTAAAGGGGAAATAGACAACCTTAAAACAGAAAATATTAGGCTCTCTGAAATTGTAGCAAAAAAAAAAACCGAAGTCATATTTAAACTTGAAAATGCAATCTATAACATAGCTAATGACAATAAGTAGGTAGGCCTAGGCCCTAAACAAACTATTGAAATAAACAATTTAGAAACTTTGACTAGTTGTTATCATGCAAATTCTAATATCCCTGCTATGAAAGTAAACTTTAATGATAAGCCTACTGAATTAAACCCGGGTGAAGACTTAACTAGGGATATCAATAATACAGCCGCTGTACCACATGTGTCTGCTTCCTCTAACCGTACTAACAACGAGATTCTGCGCTCGGAGAATACCCAACCGGCCTCTCATGACGAACGGAACTCCTGCGACGTTTTGATTATTGGTGACTCAACCATTCGAGGTGCTGCGGGAATAATATATGAGAAAAACCATCCCAACGTTTTTACAAAAGTAATGCCAGGAGCTAAAATCCAGGATTGCAGCAGATACTTGGCGTCATTGAGCAAACTTCCCTCCAAAGTCATTCTCAATTTTGGGTCAAACAATATTACAACTTCTTAAACCCCTAATCAAACTATGCGTCCACTCTGGTACACCATTGACGCGGGACAAAAGGCATCACCTAACACCAAATGGTATGTGAACAGCATTCCCTATAGACGCGACGTGCGTGACAAAGTGGTTGATGATAACAACATGTGCTGGCACCTAAATGCAAATTTTATTGACATCACCTCCAAAATTGACGATGAAGACATGAGCAGGGACGGCATCCACCCAAATAGGCACGGAGCAAAGAAGATCGCTAGAGAAATAACCATCCAAGCTGGGCTACACGACCCCCAAGGAGGGATGAACTACAAGTACGACAACGAAAGCGAGGAGACAGCGATCCTGACTAGGAGCAACATTGATGACACCCGGCCTGCTGAAGGGGATGAGAGGGGAAGCCACGATGACACCCACCAACACCCAAACTCCAAGACAGCTTCTTCTGCACTGACGACCTAGCGAACCAGCCAGAACCCACCCCCACCTACATGATGACCGGCACAATAGACAATTTTCTAAATGTAACAATAGTTTTGACAAGGCACTAACTATCTTTCACCTTAACATACAACGAGGACTTCAGAATAAAATTGACAGATTATTAATTGAATTAGATCAAATTAGACCCGACATTTTGATCTTGTCAGAACACGGCCTTAAGAGTGAAGAGCTCGCCATCACCAATATTGAAGGATACACGCTGACATCGCAATTCTGTAGAACTCAACACATGTGGGGTGGTGTTGCAATTTACCTGAAAAATCATCTCCCTATCGGCAATGAGGAAATTAAACTTGAGGAATTATGTAGGGCGGAGGAGCAATCATTTGAGACTGCTGCAGTAAAGTTAAAATACAAATCTCATAGCATCATACTGTTCGGTACATACAGATCGGCCTAATTATTCCACAGAAGAAGATTTCCTGACAAAACTGGGATACACTCTGCAGAACTACACTAACAAAAATAATTATTGTCCCTCATCCTGGGGGATGCAAATTTTGATATTTTGAAACCTGACAGTCGGGGGGTAAAAAATCTCCTTTGCTTATTGGCTGAATATGGATGTTATGCATATGATATTCCTGTGACGAGGAAAAACTACATCATCTTCCACTAGCATCGACGGCTGCTACACCAACATACAACCTGACGAAATTTCCGTTCAAGCTCACCCGACAGATTTGTCTGACCATCATTACCTTATCAGTAAAGTGAAAAACAAAATAGACACCAGCCAGCTACCTACAAATTTTCTAGAAATTACTCCAAGGTAAATTGGTAGAGCTAAAAGATAAATTAAGGACAGTCGACTGGTCACCTTGTATATGCAATCAAAGTCTGTGGATGAAAAGTATAATAATTTTCTCAAGATTTTTAGACTCAACATGGATCATATAATGCCCAGAGAAACAAAGAAGATCTCAATGTCAAGTAAAAACATTTTCTGGGACAAAGACATCACAGATTTGAAGACAGCGTTGCATACTGCTCACAACAAATACCTGCTCAGTGGCACAGACGATGACAAACTTTGTTTTTCACGACTTAAAAAGGGCCTATGACCGGGAAGTTAATAGCAAACGTAGACACCATACAGCAGAAAAGATAGCTCAGGCTGACAACAGAGCCAAAGTCATATGGAATATGGTAAACAACGAGAGAAAGAAGAACACCACTCAAAAAAACTACATAAGCCTAATCAATAATGGTAAATTGACTCATGACCCCTACCATGTTAGTAATATTTTTAATAACCTGTATACACAGTCCTACTCTTGATCACGCCAACCAAGCAATTAACAACATAGAGAAACCGATACCAGATGGGAGAGTGCCGGCTATGTCATCATTCAAACTGCATATCTGAACAGGATCTGGATAAACTTTTTGGAAGTATTAAGGCTAACAACTCTGCCGGTTTTGACGATGTTACGGGGAAGATCCTCCGATTCTGTAAGGAAGAGGTAATAAGGCCCATTCACCACATTATCAACACCTCCATTCTACAAGCTACAGTGCCTGAAAAAATTGAAAATAGCCAAAATTTACCCCATCTACAAGAAGGGAGACAAACATGACCCCAACAATTATCGACCAATTTCTAATCTACCAGTTATATCAAAATTGCTTGAGCGAACGATCTACAATCAAATCATAGCACATCTGGGAAAACAATAATTTGTTATCACCATGCCAACATGGATTTAGAAAGGGTCATAGCACCAATACAGCAATTGCCCAACTCTGCAAAATCATAAACGACCTGTGGGAAAGCAAGAGCAGCGCATCAGCACTATTTTTAGATTTGCAAAAAGCTTTTGACAATTTCTGGGAAATTTTTCTCCAGAAGGTTGAACAACTAAACATCAAAGACTTATAGCCCTAAAATGGGTTAGAAACTACCTTGAGAACAGGCAACAATTTGTTGAAGTGGACTACCGGCAGCATAACACCATTGGGAGCATCAAGTCATCATTAAGAGAATCAATGAGGGGAGTCCCACAGGGATCGATATTGGGCCCTTTGTACTTTTTAATATATATTAACAACCTACCGGAGTCATTGAATCAGAACCTGAGAACAATACTATACGCAGACGACACAACAATAGTAATTCCAACTAAGTATCATGAGAATAATAGCAACCTTGTCAATTCCACTCTATCTGCAATTCACTAAAACTCAGTATCAACTCTACAAAAACCGTCCACATCAACTTCAAACCGAACAACAGTAGCAGAGCTGAAGAGGACTGGCAAGGATCTAAGATCACCCCTGCCACATCAACAAAATTCCTGGGTATAATGGTGGACCAAAACTTAAGTTGGCAATGTCATACTGAATACCTTGGTAAAAAATTAGCAACAGCCCACTATGTAATCAGAAGAATTAGAGCAATCACAGACGAAAAAACAGCAATCCTAGCATATCACTCACTGTTCTCTTCCTATCTGCGGTATGGAAACGCTGCTTGGGGTTCTACTTCAGCAAAGAACATGGATCGCATTCTGGTACTGCAAAAGAAAACACTAAGGACAATTCTGCGCCTACAACCGTTGGAACATTGCAGACCATTCTTTATCCAACATAATATCCTGACTGTCTATTCCCTCTATCTCTATGAGACCATTATCCTGGCCAGGCAACAGTCCCCAACCCTACGACAAGAACAACACTCCTACAACACCCGCAATAAGCACAACATCGACCTACCGCAGCATAGACTTCAAAAATTTAACAAAACCCCAACATATTCAGGCTCCTTTTTTTATAACCTTTTATACCTCATGACCTAAAAAACTTGCCACTAACCCATGCCTTCAACAAAAAACTTAAACAGTACTTTACCGACAGACCCTACTACAATATCTCTGACTTTATCACTGAACACACTTTCTCACGGCTCACTTCGTGAAGATAGAAGACCCTGCTTGCAGAAGAAGATAGACGATTCCCCGATCGGCAGATTGTGGTGAAGACGCCGGATGTAAGATGTAAGATGTAAGCTCCCTTCTCAGAGCTAGACTTTGAACCTATAACAAACTAGCTAATATACCACATATATAACAAAAACTTAAGTCAGAAAAATTAATTAAAAATATAATAAAATCAGGACGAGCTCACTCGCTTTGCTTTCTCACTCTGCCCCCCCCCCCCCCTTTGCTTCTACATAATAGGCCCTATTTTGGCTATAAAGTAACATATACCTCTATTACACCCGACCTGTGTATTCAGTAAACTTAGAACGGAATTAGATTTTTTAATTTTTCCTCATAAACACTATGGGAATGAGGATTTAGATTTCTGTCATTGGGGTGTTGTAAGCAAAGAATGTATAATCTCTTCCCAGTGCAGGTGCATACTAAATTGTATCCAATTTGGTTTTTTTCCTCATACATCCCCTTGAACATGATTAAACAAAACACAACCAAACAATTAGGCTAGGTACATGAACAAACAAAATTACCAGGACAAGACAGCGGAAAACATACTAATGCGCCTTGATGGAAACCTATTTCAAATTTATCCTTATATTTTTACAGTAGCAATAAATTCATTGTTAAAAGTTACATTTTGTATTTTACTAATTCCTCTGATATTCACTTTAGGCCTCGGCCACGATACGAGCGGTGAGCGGCGAGCGGCAGGCGGCGAGCGGCATGAGCGGCGCCGCTTAGTTTTCTAGGCGCATTAGATTCCATGTATAATGGTAGTCGGTGGCCACGATGCGTCCAAGGGGCGGGCGCCAGCTGCGGCGCCGCTCGCTAGTGCCGCCTGCCGCCGGGGCCTTCCAGAAAATCTTTCACTGCCGCTGTGCCGCTCAGTATATTTCGAGATGTCGGAAGAGCAGGCTGTAGTTAGTGACCGTGCGTCAAATGTGAAAAAAAGGAAAATTGAAAAGAAACTTACCGATCCTGAGAGTGAAATTTTAATAAGTGAAGTGCAAACAAGACCGTGCCTGTGGAATGATCGACATGAGGATTTTAAAAATTCTACAATAACAAGGAAACTCTGGAATGAGGTTGGAGCTGCTATTATCTTACCAGGTAAATTGACACTATATTATATACAGGGTGAGTTTCTTAAAGTGATCCAATAGCTAACTTTTTTATTTTAAATTTGACAGTATACTTCTTAGGGGGGGGACCCCCTTTATCGTATCGTTGGGTCTTTGGAATGGCGGTTGGTAAATGTGAAAACTCGTGTCCGTCCTGTAAAAATTCTGTTAAAGACACTGATTTTGCGATTGGATGTGATGGTTTTTGTAAATTCTGGTGGCATTCGAAGTGTGTTAATATTTCTGATGTAGAATATGCTAATATTCAAGAACTTGAAGAGAAAGTTAAGTGGTTCTGCCAGGACTGTGAGATTAAGGTTAACCGAGTACTAACTAAAATAACTGATGTTGAAAATTTTATTAACATTGAATCAGTAGTTAACAATCTTATTCAACTGGTGAAGGGTGTTATTAATGATAATTTACAGGTGACTAATAAAATTGAAGAAGTTAACCTTGCTAATTCGAGGTTATGTGATGACTTGCTTAACTTTAAAGATGATGTTCATGACAAGTTGTCTGCTATCGAAGCTTGCAGTTTTCCGGCTCCAAAGACAACTAATCTGAAAACTTTCAAGGTTTCAAAGAACAAGGAGTGCTACTCTGACGTGGTTAATCGGAACAACCGAAACGTTTCAATCGAACACTCAACCCAATTGAGTAATATCGAATCTGATGCTGGTGAAGAAGAAGAACAAGACCAAGCATTTGTTTATTCTGAAACTGATGTAGATGCTGCCAGAAGCTCTACTCATACTGATTCGTTGTTACGTACAAAATCTTTTTACATTAGTAACTCTAATCGTAACAAAAAAGGTGTTAATGTCCATCAGAGAGAGTTTAATAATCATCAAACTACAAGAGTGGTAAGACAAAGATCTTCGGACTCCAAGCCTATGACGACTGGTAAGCCTAGTGATAGGGCTCGACCTAATCCTATATTTGGCACAAGAAAATCTGTAGGGAACTCTAAATTGAAAGTTTGTGAAGCTTGGAAGTGGATTCTTATATCTAGACTTCACTCTAGTGTTGTTAAGGACGATATTACAGCTTACTTGACTGGTAGTGGTTTAGCTAAATTTGCTGTAGAAGATATACAAAGTAGGTACACAAGCTACAAGTCTTTTAAATTGGGATTGTTGGACGATGACGTCCCAAAAGTTTTTGAACCTAGTTTCTGGGAAGAGGGAGTGCTAGTGAAGGAATTCATTCCCAAGCGTAATAAACCTTTTTTAGGCACCAAAAACCTACACTAAACAAGCCTAAGATGTGCACTCCTGTTGGCCTACATAGGCCTAAGCCTATTCGGTCGGTGAGTATCTTTATCACTATTCTGTTTTGTAATATACAGTGCATTACAAACAAGGTAAATGAAATTGAACTTGTAACTAGTTGTGATAATTACAATATCTTATGTTTCTCTGAACACTGGACCTGTTCAGACAATCTCCAATATGTGTTAATTGAAGGTTACTCACTGGTCACTGCTTATTCTAGAACTAATGCAAAGAACGGTGGTGTGGCGCTGTACGCCTCATGTAATTCATATGATCAGTGTGATGCAGTAAATGTTGATAAATTTTGTAAAGAGTTTGATCATGAGTTTGCTTGCCTATTTGCTAAACACTGGAATGTTTTAATAGTTGGCGTATACAGGTCCCCCAGTGGTGATATAAATAAGTTCTATTTAGCATTGGAAAAACTTATTCTTTATTTGAGAAAATTACAACCAAAGTCTGACATAATCATTGGTGGTGATTACAATATAAATATCTTAATCAAGGATTCTTGCACAAATGATTTTATAAATTTATTAAAATCATTGGACTTATATCTGACTAATAACAAACCCACAAGGCTAGATTCTTGCCTCGACAATGTTGCAACAAACATTAAAAATGAACTATGCAAAACAGAAGTAAAATATTATCCCTTGGGAGACCATGATTCTATTAGTTTCACTTTTGAGCCTGCTCATAAGAACACTGTGGCTGCGGTAAGTGAGTCAAGACCTATTGTTGTACGGCCTATCTCTCAAAAGGGAATTGATTATTTCTGTTATCGCCTTGAAAATGTTGACTGGTCCCTTTTCGATGACCTCCAAAATGCAGAGAGAAAATTTAGTGTTTTCTTTAATCTCTTCCTGGACTTATTTTATGACAGTTTTCCCACCAAAACGGTCAACTCCTCTAAAAAGAAGATGAAACTCCCGAAATTTCAATTGGATCATCACCTGGTTACCCTGAAAAATTTTGAGTTGGCGGCTTATGATAACTTTAAAAATAACCGAAGTGATGCAACCCGGCAAGTTTATGTACGCTGCAAGAAACTTTTCAGATCTGAACTGCAAAAATCTAAGCTCAGGGCTAATGCTAACTACATTGAGTCAGCTGCTAACAAGTGTTCTGCTGCCTGGAAAATTATAAGGGAGAATTCTGCTCCATCTTCTGATAATTCAATCCCTATATCACCTGATGAGTTAGGTAGCTACTGGATGGACTCAGTGGCTGAAATACGAGAAAATATAGGCACTCCGCTGATCTCTGCTACGGAACTGCTTGGAAAAGTGCCTTCACCAACTTGTAGCCTAATATGGAAACCAGTAACCTGTGAAGATGTCCTTGATCACGTGTCAAAGATGAAAAATTCTTCAAGTAAAGACATTTATGGTATGACCTGTAATTTTTTGAAGTCTGTTATTTATTTAATTGTAGTTCCTTTAACATCATGTTTGAATAGTTGTTTGCAGCAATCTGTCTTCCCGAATGAGCTTAAATGTGCAAAAACTGTGCCTGTTTTTAAGAGGGGATGTAAATTACAGCCTAGTAACTATAGGCCCATTTCAGTTTTACCTATACTAGCTAAAGTTTTTGAATCTGTGATTGCTTCTCAACTTTATGAATATTGTAAGGTAAATAACCTGTTTGCGGCCACTCAGTTTGGTTTTAGATCAAATAGGTCCACAATACATGCTGTAAATTATCTTGTTTTAAGTATTTATGAAGCTTTTGAGTCCGGTGGCCTTGCTGGGGTAACACTGTGTGACCTCAGTAAGGCCTTCGATACAGTTGACCACATTGTACTGTTGGCCAAGCTTGAGCACTACGGTGTAAGGAATCAAAATCTTTTGCTGTTGAAGTCCTATCTGAGTGGCCGAGAGCAGTTTGTATCTGCCAATTGTCAGCTCTCTCAGGTGAGGAATGTCAGCTGTGGCGTTCCACAGGGTTCGACTCTAGGGCCTCTCCTTTTTCTCATTATGATTAATGATGTAAATTACAGTTTAAACATGCCCGTAGTGTGCTATGCTGATGATACTTCAATTATAGTACCTGGAAATGACCTTGACACCTTGGTAACTGACATGAATCTGGCAAAGAAATCTGCATTGGATTGTTTTAGTTCTAATTATTTTTGGCTTAATGAGAGTAAGACACAATCAAGTGTTTTTAGCCTAAGAAATGGTGACAAGTACAATTATGCATCAGTCAAGCTGTTAGGGTTGACATTAGATAGAAAGCTTACTTGGGCTGACCACATAGATAATGTTTGCAGTAAGCTTAGTCGTGTAATTTTCCTTTTAAGATGCTTAAAATCTTGTGTGCCAGCAGAGTATCTTAAGATGTGCTATTTTGCATTTTTTCAAAGCATTGTCAGTTACGGAATCACTTTGTGGGGAGGAGCTGCAAATGTATTTAAAATTCTTTTGCTCCAAAAAAAGGCTATCCGTATCTTGTGTAGTGCGGATTTTTTGGCTCACTGCCGTCCACTGTTTGCAAGTGAGAGGATATTAACTGTATATAACCTGTACATAATGTTAGCTTTAATTAGTGTTAAGCAAGAACATAAAACTGTGAGAGCAGATGTACATAGATACAACACAAGGAATAAGCAACTGATTGACATTCCTTTTGCTAGAATAAGTAAGACACAAAATCAGTTCACAATCATGTCCTTAAAATTGTTTAACAAACTTCCTTGTTCAGCCAGGTATCAGACCACATCAAAGTTCAAAAGAATGTGAAGAATTTCCTATTGGCTCATCCTTTTTATTCTTTGTCTGAATTTTTTGCTACTCCAAATGAAATTGTAAGTAGCTTTTTTTGAAGTGTTGAGCTTTCTGCATGGTGTGCATTTTATTTTTCATTTTCTCATTACACAGGTGAAGCACCAACCTGACCAATACTGTAAGTAGGCTGTTTGCTGACTTGATTAGTTAGTCATCTGAGTTTTTGTTGCATGGTTTTTGTGTGGTGTGCAATTATATTTAAGTTAGTTTATAGTTATTGACGTGTCCTATTGTATACTGATGTATATTTAATGGAATAAAGGATTGTCTATTGTCTATTGTCTTTACTTTTTTATTCTGGTTTCAGATATGCATTTCACTTTTCAAAAATACCCGCCATTTTTCCAATATGGCGGCCAACTTTAAAATTTCTTATGGAACACCCTACATTTTATGGTGTTTTTAAAATTTCCATGTTAATTTAAGACTTTTTTATTCTTTGTCATTTTTCTCTAAACCTAACGGTTAGGGATCTAGAGGCGATTAAAGTTCATTTTTAGTTCCATAAGAATAACATGGAGCAAACTTTATCTGCCTATATCTCCGAAACTATTGATAAAAATAAAAAATACTCTAGAATGAAAATGTCTTAAATTGATGTTTTAAATCATTTCACTAATAAAAATGATCATTTACGCATGAATTAACTTCTTTCCAATATAGCGGAAAAAATATAAAATTTTGAAAAAAGTTTTTGTTATTATGAAAAAAATGATTTTAAAACATCATTTTAAGACATTTTTATTCTTGAGTATTTTTTACTTTTATCAATGGTTTCGGAGATATGGGCAGATAAAGTTTGCCCCATGTTATTCTTATGGAACTAAAAATGAAATTTAATTGCTTCTAGCTCCCTAACCATTAGATTTAAAGAAAAATAACAAAGAATAAAAAAGTCTTAAAATAACATAGAAATTTCAAAAACACCATAAAATGTAGGGTGTTCCATAAGAAATTTTAAAGTTGGCCGCCATATTGGAAAAATGGCGGGAATTTTTGAAAAGTGAAATACATATCTGAAACCAGAATAAAAAACTAAAGGAGGTCCCCCATAAGAAGTATACTGTCAAATTTAAAATAAAAATATAGCTATTGGATCACTTTAAGAAACTCACCCTGTATACCTAGGTATATGTTGGATAACGACCAATATACCGGGTGTCTATTAATATAATTTGAATGAGTTCAGAAACATTCGTTTGTTTTTCAATCGTTATATGGCGGTTTTAATGATATATCATATATAAATTAAAATTCAGAGCTAAACCATATATTTTGCGTTATAATTTTGTATTATAAATTTAAATTCATTGTATGCATCAAAAGCACAGTTAGGCCTAGTAGTTTGAAGATTCGCTTACAACTATAGATAAAAATCCGAAAATATTCGATTTTCATTTTTTTCTACCGATCTAAGAACAATTTTAACATTTTTTTGCCTTTCCCAATCTACGTGTTTTGATCTTTACAATGACACGTCGTACTTAATTTCACGGTTATAAAAACGACGTGTGTCTAGTACACCCGTCTCTTAATTCTGAATTTACCTTTAATAAAAATAACTGTGAATAACATGAATCAATTATATATATTTATAAATTATAATACAAGTAATACCGCACTAACACAATAATAAGATTAGGAAAGTTGTACAATTTTATCTATGAAACTTTATTAAAGGTAATTACAAATTACTGTAAGCATCTAGATATTAATTACACGTGCTTAAAAAAGTTCATGATTTACAGACAGTGGGTAAATGTGTGTATATGTTAATTGTTCTGTTATGCGAAGTAGTATTTATATTTGTATCTAGTACTAACGGCTTCGAGCTTTGGTTTTCTAAAAGATGCCCGAGGAAAAACCACACGTGGCAACTCTTCATTAATTTCCCCTCTCATATAAGTTAAATTGTCATAGTCACTGGAGCCATCCCTATCTCTGATGAGGTTATGAAGGACACATGCTGTCTGGACAAGTATGCTTGCTTTTCCTTCATCGGGTATCTCTAGTGCTGTTCCAAGGAATCGCCATTTAGCCCGTAATATTCCAAAAGCGCATTCAATTGTTTTTCGGGCACACGATAGGTTTTTATTAAATATTTCTTCCTCGGGGGTCAAATTTTTCGCAGGGAAAGGACGCATGAGATATGGTTTAAGTGGAAAGCTTCGTCCCCTATTAAAACTGGAGGCACACTGAGAGTTGTCCCAGGAAGCATAATATTTGGAGGCAAATTGAAGCTGCCATTCTCCAATCTGCGATATAGTTCACTTACTGAAAATATTCCTCCATCACTCTGTTTACCAAGGGCTCCAACATCAATTACTAAGAACTTCTTATCTGCGTCAGCAACACCCAATAATACTATTGAATGATATTTTAAATAATTAAAACAAGTAGATCCAGCGTGCGGAGGGCACTTCAACTCGCAGTGTCTTCCGTCAATGGCACCAAAGCAGTTTGGAAATTTCCAGAGATCATAGTAATTTTGTACAACTTCTTTTAAATGTTCCATTGTTGGGACCGGCATTGCTTCCTGCCCAAATTCTTCCAGTATTATTGTACATGTATTGTAGATTATCTCGTTTACTGTTGAGCGCCCAAGCCTGTATTCAAAGGCTAGATGTCTGAAAGTAGCGCCGGTAGCGAGAAACCTACAAAAGAGAAACTTTATTACTAAACCTACAGCCTACTATTTTATATAACAAAGGGTGTTGTTTTTAATTTTCACATAAGAATTAAACACCCTGTATAATATGCTCATTTAAGAGAGATTTTATACCAATAACATCATACAATAATATTAACTAAGCTTTACCATGAATCGTATTAATAAGTACCTGTTTTAATTTAGTACCTGTGGTAACCAAACAAAAATATAATATTTTTTAATGACGGGGAGCCTTTCGTAATCAAGAGGGCTTAACCTCTACTTCGTTGTGAATTTACCCGTCTGTAACTATATATATTGTTTTATTTTTAGGTAATGAAGCCAAAAAGAAATGGAAGAATATAAAAGATAAATTTAGAAAAATATTGCACGCTACTCCTCCAAGATCAGGATCTGCTGCCGTGCCACAAAAACATAAATGGAGATTTTATGAGATGATGCAGTTTACAAGAGATGTTTTTACTCCTGCGCCGATGATTGGAAATCTTCCATCAACCCAGGCCTCACAGGATGATGATAGCGAAGAAGACTTAGCTGATGACGTTGATATACCAACCCAAGATAATGTTGAAGATGAAAAAATCAACCACCAGAACCTGTTGAAGTAGAGACTCCTGAGCTTAACCGTGGAGCCAAAGTAGCAATAATTGTTAAAACCGGTACAGACCACATCGTGCAAAATCTGCATTGATTGCAAAGCAAGACATGGATAAGAAAATGATCGAGTTGGAAGAAAAAAAATAATGCCATTTTAAGTATGCGAAAGAAAAATGAAGATAAAAAAGAAGATGGAGACGACTACCACTTTTTGATGAGCTTGCTACCTTATATGAAATCGTTGAATCCCTTGGAAAAGTTGGAGCTGAGAGCAAAGTTACAAATGGACGTTATAGAGAGCTATAGAAGACACGAACAAAGTACAGCAACACACAATTATTTCTCCAGCGAATCCAACCAAAGCGCCAGCAATTCAAACTATACTTCCACATCCGATCAATCCACGACGTATCAAATACAATACCCAACCTCTCAACAATCTCTCTACCCACAAAGTGACTTGGAATGCTTGGAAAACCCTACCCATATTTCAATGCTTCAAATATAAAGTGTAAAATAAAAGCTGTCACATTTGTAGACTTTGATAATATTGTATTAAATCATGTAATTTTAACATGTGTTATATACTTTTTCCTTTGTTTGATATCATAACATTTATTTATTCATCTTACGTTAGTTTATGTCTTTAGCGATAATACATAATTTTAAGAGGTAACAAATCATTCTTTGCAATCAATATTTGATTGTTTGTTTGCAAATAAACTACTTGTATTAATAGTATACAAGTATCCAATTTAAGGCTATTGAGTTTGATTTGGAGGGTAATCACTCCTAATTTTGTATTAGTTTTATTTTTTTTTAATTTTGTAATAGGTGAAAAACAAATACAGTAAGAAAATAGTGGAGTAGGCTAGTGTAAATTATAACTAGAGCTTTAATAATTTATATTAGGTCATGATAGTAAGTGTAGTAAATACCGTAAAGGCGTAAAGTTATCTACCGAGGCCGAAGGTTCGGCAGTGGTTGAAGTAGAATTTGTTTAAGTTTCACTTACCTCAGAGTCACAACTAATCGCTCCTCTGCCTGGACTTGCTGTCGGAGGCGTAATCTTTTCTTAGTGAGGCGATCTTTCACCCTATTTAAAATATAGTCAAATGTTTGGATTGACATCCCTGTGTATTCCTTGAAGCGTTCTTCATATCTTCTTAAATTTGGAAAGAGATGGTGATATTCCCCAAACCTCCGTCTCTTTTTGTTTATGGCATGGACCCCGAAACGTCTTTTGCGCGACACTGGCACTCGTTTTTGCAGGGGACTGTCACACAACATTAACAAGTTAACCTCCTCGTTTGAATCCATCTTTAATACTAGCCTGCTGGCACCGAGTGGCGGTTGTTTCACCGCTCGTATTGTGGCCACCTCCGCCGCTCAGGTGCCGCTCTACTGCCGCCCGCCGCCCGCCGCTCGACGCTCACCGCTCGTATCGTGGCCGAGGCCTTACAGTACTGTAGTTTTCACTGTATTACACACTGTAATATGATTTCTTATTATATATTATCACATATTATACAATGAGCTATAATTTTATCAGTCATTTATTTCTTGACAATTTCGAATCCTATTTAAAAAATAGACTTATTAATTCTTAGATTCTGTGTGTGTGTGTGTGTGTGTGTGTGTGTGTGTGTGTGTGTGTGTGTGTGTGTGTGCGCGTGTGCGTGTGCGTGTGCGTGTGCGTGTGCGTGTGTGTGTCTAAATGCATTGCTGTATGTCTATTTAATTCATAAGTTTTTTAAAGAAATATTTTCACTTGTTACTCTAGGTATGAAAGTATAAACAATGCAGAATATTTAATTGAAACTAATTTTCCCTTCTAACAGATTGACTAAGAATAGAAAAATTATTAAAAACCCTTTCAATGTTATTTGTAATCAATAATTGATTTAAAAATATCTAAGTGTATTCATTCTAAATCATTGAACGACAATTTATCAATGGCTTAAAATTATTAAAATACTTCTAAAGTACTTGTAACTGATGTATTTGCAACTAATATTATGATTTAAAAGTACATACAAAAGAATTTAAAGGTACTTATAAAATTATTTAAAAGCAGTTTATAAATTAATTATTTGCCATGTTAAATTACTCTAAATCATTGTACAAAGGTTTAACAATGACTTGCGATAATTTTATATTACTTTAAAAGTACTTTTAACTGATGTATTTGCACTATAACGATGATTTAAAAATACTTTCAAAATGGATTAAAAGTAGTTTTAAAATGATTTAAAAGTACTAGTACAATAATTTAAATGTAGTTTATAAATTAATATTTGCCAAGTTAAATCACTCTAAATCATTGTACAACGATTTGACAATAACTTGCGATAATTTTAAAGTACTTTAGTAGTACTTTTAACTTATGTATTTGAATTACAACAATGATTTAAAAGTACTTTCAAAATGGTTTAAAAGTAATTTCAAAATGATTTAAAAGTACTAGTACAATCATTTAAATGTAGTTTACAAATTAGTATTTTGCCAAGTTAAATCACTCTAAATCATTGTACAATTTTAAACTAATTGCGATAATTTTAAAGTACTTTAAAAGTACTTGTTGTATTTGCGGGTTAACAATGATTTAAAAGTATTAAAAAAATCATTTAAAAGCAGTTTCAAAACCATTTAAGAGTAGTTATAAAATGATTTTAAAGTAGTTTATAAATGACTGACTTGCCAAGTTAAATCACTCTAAATCATTGCACAATGATTTACCAATGGATTATAATAATTTTTAATTACTTTTAAAGTACTTGTAACTGATGGTTTTGCTGCTTGGGAGGTTTGTAATATTGCTTCTATTAAATAAAATATTGTAAAATAGTAATACTTAAGATTTTGTAAAATAATACGTCACAAAATGTTTAACGATTTTTTCTTTATATTCAACATAAAGAGGGGAAAACCGACTAATTTATTTCCTCTACACAATTTATAGCTAAACTTCGCATCGTGTACTAAAGTCAACAGATAAAAAACCTGGATTTTCCAAGTTTTTGCTTGCTTTTCTTGGGTATTTAAATAAATTAGGTCCTATTTGCAAAATTTTATTTTGCCTTCCTGTATTTTAAAGTTTGAATTGGCGCAAGTCCCACAAAAAAAAAACATCGGAATTATTCAAGGTGTTTCAGACACCCTTAGTTAATCTAAGTAAACACTACCTAATATACCATTTATTATGTATGTGTGGTAAAATTATTTTATAGACAACACAAATTTGCTGCAGTTGTGACTAAAGTGCGCCTTGAAGAAGAGGATGGGGTCTATTCTGTCATGTTTTTAACCAAGCACGGAATTCAAGGAAATAGTTACATAACTGATGAAACAGACAGTAATTGACCTCAGCAAGTGAAAGTTATTTTGTAACAATCGAGAATGGTTTATGAGGGTTGCAGCGGGTTGTTTACGAATTTGACCTTAATTTGAAAAAAAGAACTGGGGTAGGCCTAAATGTTCCCTTAAAGCTAGAGTGACATATCGAAATACAATAACTTTGTGTTCCAAGTGTTGAGTGTCCTTTCTTTTAATTTATAAGGTTTTAGTAATTCAACTTTGAGTTTTTCATCTTAATTAACTTTTATTACATTAATTCCCTAAACCCTAGTCACGAGTGTTACCTTCTGTCATGAGTGTTACTGCAATAAAAATAAATATTTTAAAGGTAAATTAAAATAAATAAATATTTATTGTAAAAAATGTTAAATGTATGAAAATTAATACAGTGTTTCAATACATAATTGATGGAATATCAAATATATAAATTTAAAGTTAGGTATGAATTTTGGAAAAACGGGTAACACTCGTAACATAAAACAGTCAAAAATTTTATTAAATTAATTTATTTTATTTAAATTTATTTTGCTTATGTTTTGTATTATAATCAGAAGAGTTTAAAATAATAGTTTTATTACTATTTTTGTTAATTATTAAACACTTAAATATTTTTCGATGGTAACACTCGTGACATTTAGGTGAGCATTAATGAAATAATGAAAAAAGAAAAAAAATTGCTAAACTCGAAAATATTACTGTGGCTGGAATCTCAAATACTTGTGTGAGTAATATCTGTGGAAAACATTAGGAAGTTTATTTATTTACTTCTTCATCCATGCAATGTTGCAAATAATTTGAAAATGACCCACAAGATCTAGTTTCGATGATTTTGAACCAGATTGGGAATTTTATAATGCTTACAGAAAGCCTAAATAGAGAAAGCAAAGATTCTAGGCCGGAACATAGTAATGCAAGAGGAGTATTTCAAGAAGAAGTTCAACCCAATCAACCCGCAAAAGTTCAACCCAGAGAGAAAACGTATGGCCCGACGAGACCCAGCTAGCAGTTGTCGAACAATAAAACCCCCTGACAGACTAAATCTTTAAGGGGAAGATGATCTACAACACATGTTTTATCCAAATTATTATCACTATGACAACATGCTTATTACTGTTTTTATGTTTTAAAATACTAGGTATACAATTGCAGTTGTCTGCTTGCAATATTAAGCGGAGCGACTATTTTTAAAAGCAATAATAGCAGTTGTTTTCAGGTAATTCAAGTGAGCTCGTTCGCTAGGCTCACTCGCCTTTTGGCTCAGCTCGTTCGCTGCGCTCCCTAACCATTTGGGTCAGATCGTTCGCTACGCTCACTCGCCGTCAATTTAGTTCGTTCGCTGCGCTCACTTACCTTTTGGGCCGGCTCATTCGCTACACACACTCGTCGATTTAGGCTGTTCGCTGCACTTACTCGCCACAAGTCTGTAATACTCTAATAATTTTTGAGTACGCAGGTTTGATCCTTATAACAGGTGTATAATCAACACACAATAAACAAACCAAATAAAATATTTCTCTTATTAAAATAACATGGTAACTTTAAAGGGCTGGAGGACAGAACCCTTATGTCCGATTTGGACCATTTCAGATGTATACCTTCCCATAGATGGCTATGGTTACTATGACCGAGCAAAATTTCGTGAGGATCACTCCAGCCATTCAGGAGGAGTACGTGTAAATAAAAAAGCCAGAGTGTAGTATAGGAGCTCCGCTCAATAATGATTTTCCATGTTAACCCTTCGGAACTCGCACTTTTGTAAAAAGTACAACAGTCGTCGTTTTTTTTTTCGTTTCTAAGGGGAGCCTTTAGGGTGACGGACATCGTGAGTGGGCTATTCTACTCAACAGATTCCCATAAATGTAAGTAATGAGCTGGATGCATTTTTGAAATTTAGATCTATTGAAATGATTGATGACATTTTAATGTGTACCGATAAGTATACAACTTCTATTGAAAACAATTTTAAAAGAACAAGATATTGTTTACAGTCAAACAGGGCAGAAATAATGGCTTTATTGTAAAAAACTATATTGACTGTTACATTACAGGGGAGTTTGTAACAATTGATGAAATGTTACATCTTTTAGAGGCAGGTGCTCGTTTGTTCAATATATGCTTAACAAACCAGCAAAATATGGTCTCAAGACGTTTGCGTTATGAGACGCTAAGACATTTTACTGTAACTTCGAAGTGTACTTCGGAAAGCAAAACCCGGGATAATATGAAGCTTTAAACAGCAGCCTTAAAACTATGAAAAGGCTCGTAAAACCAATTGAAAATTCTATAAAAAATGTTACATTAAAATGAAAACATCCCCTAGACACAGAAAAACATCCAGATCAAGCCACCTCTTCAGACAAGGAGACATCTCTAGACCCAAAAGATTTTCCAGGCATCTTCTAAAACAAAGACATTTCTAGACACAGAAAAACTTCCAGTCCTAGCGAAATCTTCTAAATGAAATCATCTCCATACCTAGAAAATCTTCCAGGCCCAGCGACATGTTCTGTGATGATAAAAACCCTTGACCCAGAAAAATTTCCAGACCCAGCCATATCTCCAGACATGGAGACGTCTCTGTACCCAAAAGATTTTCCAGTTCCAGTGACATCTTCTTAAATTAAGACATTTCTGGACACAGAAAAACTACCAGTCCTAGCGACATCTCTAGTCCCAGAAAAACTTCCAGTCCTAGCGAAATCTTCCAAAATGAAATCATCTCCATTCCTAGAAAAACTTCCAGGCCCAGCGACATCTTCTGTATGAAAACATCTATAGACCCAGAAAAATTTCCATACCCAGCCACATCTTCAGACATGGAGTCATTTCTAGACCCACAAGATTTTCCACACCCAGTGGTTCTAAATTGAAGACATCTCTAGACCCAGGAAAAACTTCCAGTCCCAGCGACATCTTCATACAAGTTTAAGTTAAGACACTGAATATCAGTATCAAATGTACATGCAGGCTCTGTAATGGATGATGATTCATCACTTGAAGACTTCTCAGGTGGATCTGATGACTACTATAGTCCAGATTCTACATCAGAATCATCAGATGGAAATTTAGATGATGAAAGTGTGAACTGCTCAATACGAAAAGAACCCAAGCCTCTTCCTGAATTCGAAACTTTCATAGCTAAAAATTATTCAAGAAATCAAAACGACAATAATGAAGCAGATGGGGTGATTCAGCCTCTTGCATTTGAATTTAGAAATAACTCTTTGCACAATGAATAAGATATATATATATATATATATATATATATATATATATATATATATATATATATATATATATATATCTCGTATGGCTATCATAGCCAACTACCAACTTAAAATAATAATAATAAAATAAATAAAAAGTTGTTCTGTCGTGCAAAGCACCTGCGTAAGTACGTTTAAAATAAAACTTAAACAAACATTTAAGATTTATCTATAAAGCTAAATCCAAGGCGCTAAGCCATTGCAGACCAACTTCACTTGCACAATGGAGGCCCATCAGCCCTTCCGGGAAAGCATTCAATGGGCACTCATTGACTATGTGAGTCATAGTCTGGAACTACGCTCTACAGACGCATGACTGGTCTTCTGTAATTCCCCATTTGTATTTCCAATAATTACATCTTCCCACTCCAGTGCGGAATCGATTGTGAACAATCCACTGCTTCCGAGGAAGATCCATACCACTTACTGCTAAGGTTGGGTCAGCAATTAAAAAGTGATTCCGACCTTGGAAAGAGTCCCAGGAGGAAGTCCAGTGGGTATGGATGGAAAAGTTAGTGTCCGTCAACTGGGATGCTGTCCGCAGTGGTGGTCTTCGGGACCTCAATCTGCCCGTCTCCTGGGGTAGGTAATCGTGGATGGGTAGCTGTGGAGCAGAGCTTAGTATATTCCCTAATGAGTGCATCCCTTCGTCTGATTTCAGGTGGAGTGATATTACACAGAACTGGGAGCCAGGCGAACGGGGGTTGCCATGATTGTACCACTATTGGCTCTCATAGCCCTGTTTAGCTGGGCATTTTTGAAGATAGACTTGCTTCAAACATTTCTACTGAGAACACCTACAAAATGTTGACTAACTTATAGGGAGGCCATGAGAATATAGTGGAAGAAGGCCCTACCACAAGTATTAGTCCTGAAATAGAATTGAGTCAGCCTCAAAAAAGCGTATTCAACGCATTTATGATAAGAAGCAAGCATGTATACCGGGTGACCCAGACCACCCGTACAAACCTTTTAAAATTAATATTTCACAAAAACAAATTGTGCCATTATAGGTAAACCGGTTGCCCTCTATCCAGTGATGATAATTTCAATGTACGGGGTGTACCAGAAGTAACCTACCCAGACCGGAAGTCATTAATTTTAAATACGAACCCCCACTTTTCATGGTATTTTTGGATTCTAGACATAATTTTAAGACTACTTTACCGTACAATTACACAACTCACTGCAGGAGCAGTAACAGCGGCAAGTTCTAGTGTTAGTGAAGCGGGCATTAGGAATTGGTTTAATAACATTGAGAGTGTTTTCCGGGAAGAAAATGTTTTGGACATTTTAAATAACCCAGACCGAATATTCAATGGCTTAACTAATTTTCAATTGTGTCCAAAGAATTTAAAGGTTTTAGCTCCTCTAGGTTCAAAGAATGTGTACGAAATAGACAAAGAAAGGCAAAGTCTGCCATTACCACCATGTTCACATTTTCAGCTTCTGGCAAAGTAGTACCTCCTATGCTTATCTATCGCTACCAACGGTTGCCATCAGCTATAGCCAATTCAGTTCCAAACAGTTGGCGCATCGGTCAGAGCGATAATGGCTGAATGAAAGCCGAACTGTTTAACGAATATATGGGTAACGTTTTTAACACCTATTTAGTGGAAAATGAGGTTCCTTTGCCTGTCATCTTATTTGTTGATGGGCACAAGAGCCATTTGTCGTACCAATTAAGTACTCTTTGCACTGAGCTAAAGATAATTTTAGTAGCTTCGTACCCAAATGCAACATGTATTTTGCAACCCGCAGATGTCGCTGCATTTCGACCAATAAAAGCTGGTTGGAAGCAGGCTGTAATAAAATGGAGAAAGGATCATCCTACGGAGGCAGTCACCGGGGAATGCGTTGCACAACTTCTAAAGGAAGTTGTGGAAGGAATAAAACCCGAAACCTTAAAGAATGGATTTAAGGCTTGTGGCCTTTATCCATGGAAATCTGATGCCATATAATTTACAAAGTGTCTTGGAGAAGAACTTAAAAAGGTTGAAGATAGCAGCATACACAACCCGACAATCACCCGTGAACAGTTTGAAAGAATTTTAGGTGATGAAATGCTTGATAAATTTGTTGACATTGAATCTGTGGTTGATCATGTTACGTCACCAATTATTTTCCCTATTTAACCCCCATGAAACTGGTCACCTCATTCAAATTTCCAGTGGAATTGTGCACGTTTCGCGTTGAGTTACTATAGATAAAATACTTATAGATAAAATGTGTAGTCTTGCAAACCAACATAATCCCCATCGGGCATTATAACTTTCTCATTGCCTCGGATTCCTAATTGACTGTGGATAATGCCTTCCTGATCGTCTGTATCTGGATTGAATGAAAGACTGAGAGACTGTCACATGACCACGCTCTTACCGGCTTCTTGGAAAGAAGATTTTCCTCTGTCATTTTTTCCGTTGATCCAGCTGAAGCAAATTCTATAGAGAAGCTGTGGACCATCATACTTCACCCTCAGCATCGATGTTCGGATCTGACTTTCCCACCTTGTGGAAACCTCTGAGGTAAGCAGGAAGACTATTTGGATGTTTGTGAATTATTCCCTCAATCAAAGGTTAAAGTATAAAAATTTAGTATAATAATAATTTCAAACTATTTATCTCCTCTTGCGATGTTGATCGGCCGTACAGGATTAAAATCATGACTATGTACTTGGTAAACCCTTGTAGCTTGAGGCCAAACGGCCAATGTGTAGGCTTTATGTACTGACTGGTGGAGAAAAATCATTTAGTCGGCACTGACCGAAAAATTGTGGAAAATGAATTAAATAATTTGAGGCATCAATCACATGTCCATCGTGAAAACTTTCTTGTCTGTGCAACATTAATTCATGCCTAGACCACGTGTTGAAAATTTTCATTAAAGATATGATCGTTGGATTAATGAAATGATCTTTCTGTTTAACTGTACTACTTGTAGAATTCTCAATTTATGTCTGAGAAAAATTCAATTTGCCAGATTATCATATCTCATATGATGCATATAAATTAGGTGTAGGCTACCACCAGATAATTTAGATGTAAGTTAGTCATGTAAGAAATAATTCATTGTGCCTATGTACCTGTCTATTTATTAAATGTTTAAATGTTGTCCCTCTTGCAAATATGTGTAAATATTGTTGGGAAAAATAATCTCTGAAAATAAGTTGACATATGGTTAAAGACCTGGTCTAAGATATTAATGCTGTCAACTAGCCTATTTGCTGAACAGTAGGTTGGGAAGCTTATGAACTCATGTGAATTTCCCTTGTAGTAAATTAAATACTAGAGTCCTAATGAGGATTGTTACTGTTAGCGCTTTCATGAATTAACCTAGGTCAGAGATCCCTAGTCTTGTGTACTGAAAAATGCTTGTTTTGCCTCTCATACAAAAAAAAAAAAAAAGATTTCCTGATGTAAACAAATTTTTAATTAAATTTCCCGATCTGTTAAAAAAATAAATAAAAATAAGAATAGTAAGAGTTTATAGGCTATACAAAAACTGTGTAAACAGGGTTTTACGGCTGGATCACCCTACTACATTGAGAGAGACGTATCCTGGGGACTACCGTGTGGTGGATGTCGCTGTCTATCTGTGGGCCCACTAATCTGTGAGGCGGACTACCGCCCAAACCCGGACAATCTACTGCCGACTTTTCTGCCGGCCAGACTACTGTAGGCCAGCTCTGCCAGCCCACCTTTGGTTGGTCTACCTCACCTCGGTTCGGTTAGTTGGGGCCCCGTGTCGGTGAGTGATTACAATTTCACTAATACCATCCGGCAGTTTGGATATGCCATTGAGGACCTTCTGTGAGATCATGGACTATAGTTCCACCGCTGGAAAAGGACAGTCGTGTCACTGCCAAGAACTGTGCTCACTACTGATGCGTGACAGCCAAGTCATCATACCCCGGATATGTCATTTTACAGCTTAGGTTAAGGTTATGTATTATTTGTTCTGTCTAGGTATGCCCGGTGGCCACCATACATTATTTATACATCTGTGATTGTTTGTTTTATTTGTAAGTAGCCTATATGTGATTTGTTAGGTTAGATAAGAATTTTTGGAGTAACCATTTGGCATTCTGGTATTGTAGCTTTGAGTATTGATTGGGTACATGATCAAATGAGAATTAAATAGACCAAACATAAAGAATCTCCTTATGATTGATGGTTTAGTTTAGCCTAATATCTGGTTAATTACCAAGGAGACTGTAGGCCAGGGCCAGGAGAGCCGCATCCCATAAGAGCAATGGTGTCACTTTCTGCGACATCCATGGATGTAGCCTACCGGCAAGTGTTGCCAACGCAACAGCAAACAACAATCGTTCTCGTTTGCGTTGGGAATTTTTTGTCTCAACAATTACTAAAATAAGGGATTTCAAAGCAAAATAGGCTAGAATTTATGGTTTTAGATTTACCTTGATCGATAATTTGTGATTTGGTCATTACCTAATGGTTTGTTATCAACTAATAATCCAAATTTAAAACAGAATAATATGGTGTTGTTTAGATAAATATCGTACGCATGGCAAGACTGCTTCATTCTCTGTTTTCAATCAGCTGTGTAATGGTAAATATTATAACGTAACTTGACTTCCGTTTTAGTTTAGACGCTTCATATCCGGAACAAAAAAAAAGCTATACGGCTGACCTGGGAAGAAGTTATGCTTCTTCCTTTACAGACCTTGGTTAATTACATTTAACTCACTACCGGTACGGTAGCGAAAATCACATTAGGGCCTAACCTGATTTGTTTTGCTCAAGACTTGAGACTGATTTAAAAGGTTGTATTTTGGGAAATGTTCTTTGAGACTGACTGTTAGAAAATAATAGTAGAGTTAATAAAAGATTACTGTCTCTGTAAACTTGATTTTTTTTTGTCATTTCCTTGTGTTTTTAATTGAGTATAACGGCCATAGGCCTACCGTACGGTATCTGAGATTGAGATTCAAATTTAACTATTCTAGTGTCAACTTTTCACTTTAGAATTCTGCCCTTCTGGCTTCAGAATAATTTCAGTTAACTTGTGAAATCTAAATAAAAATACGATTAGTCTTAGGTATTGGAGTGTTTTTTTTTATTTTTCTTTTATTATTTTCTCTTGTTGATACGGCCTATCGACATTAGTAGTTTTTAACTTTTTTTTTTGCCCTGCTCACAATCAGAGGTCACACATTGGGAAGGTTGGTTCCTTGTTACTTCCTTCATGTCAACCATAAACAAGGTGGCTCCTTGATAAATGAATCCCAAAACTTATCCAGCAGTGTGATACGGACCGCCACAGAGAGTATCTTACCCCGCCCACCTGAGCTAAGCCTGACATCTCGGCGACAGTCAAAAATGTATAGATCAGACTGTTACAATCACAATATAGAACACGGTAATAGGTAAACCGCTCGCCGGTAATAGGTAAACCGACCCAATGTTGGCTAACTTATATGGAGGCCATGAGAATAGAGTAGCAGAAGGCTTCCTCGGAAGCAGTGGATTGTTCTCAATCGATTCCGCACTGGAGTGGGAAGATGTAATTATTGGAAATACAAATGGGAAATTACAGAAGACCAGTCATGCGGCTGTGGAGCGGAGTTCCAGACTATGACTCACATAGTCAATGAGTGCCTATTGAGTGCTTTCCCTTAAGGGCTGATGGGCCTCTATTGTGCAAGTGAAGCTGGTCTGCAATGGCTTAGCGCCCTGGTTTTAGCTTTATAGAGAAATCTTAAATGTTTGTTTTATTTTAATTTTAAACGTGGTGCTTTCATTTTTAAACTGACGCAGGTGCTTTGCACGACAGAACATCTTTTATTTATTTTATTATTATTATTTTAAGTTGGTAGCTGGGTATGATAGCCATACGATATATATATATATATAATATATATATATATATATATATATATATATATATATATATAAGTAGATAGTATCATGTTACTTCTAGGACACTTTTGGAGACAATCAAAAATCAAACAAATTTCACAGTTTTTTAATACAATTATGCAATATTTTTGCCATTCTTTGGCCAATTTTCAGCTTTTGTCAAATTGTCTTAAAAAAAATATGCAATTTTAATGAAATTTTTAACAAATATGCCTAAATTTTCTACAAAATAAAATTTTTTTAAAAACAAGTAAAATTATCACATTTTATAAGTATTTTTTCAATAAAATTAATAGTCGACTTTTCATAAGGTAATTTAAAATTTTAATAGTATTTTTTTCAATAAATTTGACTAAAATAGTAATAATTAATTTCTAATTAATTTCAGTAATATCATTTTTGATTATATTATATTCAAGTAATTTTTCAGATACAATAATAATATAACAATTTGTTTTACTAGTAGCTACTATATCATAATCAAAATCTGCATTAATAATAATATCATTTTTTGAACTTGAAATTTTTGTTGGATTTTTTGTAGTATCAATTACATAAATTGGTCTATTATCTAGAAATTCTGTTGGACTATAATACATTTTACTACTAATATAATAAACTTTTTTGTAATCTTGATACATTTCATACATAATTCTAAATTTTTCATTGTTTATATCAAAATTTTCCAATTCATCAGGGTAATAATGACCATTTAGTTTTACTCTTATATTTTTTACATACATACTATCAAATTTAGAAGTATCAAATAACTGATCATTTGTTCTTGATTTTTGAAATCCAATTATAATAAATTTTGGATTATAATTATTTCTATAGATATTTGTTATATCAAAACTTAAATTCTTTCCTGTAATATTTTTTTGTTCAATGCATTGCCAATGATTAAAATGAAAATTTACTTTTTCAAATTTGCTTAGTTCATTAATTAATGAATTTTACTTGTTGTTTTGTATTCAATTATAGGAACTCTAATAAAAAATTCATCAATTGTTATTTTACCTTCAGTTGGTAATGTAGCATTATCATAAGATCCATCAGCCTTTTTAGTTTTCCATCTAAAATTGCATCATTATCTTCTGATCTAATAAATGTTATATTAAAACCTCCTTTGTATATTGGAATATTTACATTTTCAAAAAAATCCTAATCCAAAATGAGATAAATTACCAATTGCTTCAAATTTATTTTTAAAATTTGATTCAAAACCATTATTTATCTGATTTATTTCTGATTTTGAATAAGTTATAGTACCTTTAATTGTACTTAATAGACAGGATATTCAATTTCATCAATCAATTTATTATGTTTTCTAACTTCAATTTTTGAAAATAAAAATGGAACAAAATTATCAATTAATTTTTATATTAGCACCATTATCATATGCATTTCCATCAGATTTAGTCAATTTACCAGATATATAAAATTGAAATTTAGAAGTACAAAATCCATCTCCAAAATCTATATTGAATTCAGTTTTTTTATTAGGTTCATTTAAATGTAATTTAGATAATGGATAGAAATTTTTGTATTCAGCTCTTTCAATATCATTTACATATTTTTTGTAATCAGCCATTTATTAAGGATAAATTTTTTAAATCAAAAGCTTTTTTAAAACAAGTAAAATTTTTATAATTTTATGATGTCAAATTTTATAATTTTT
>JAQYXR010001140.1:0-40772 GCA_030545055.2 Neoaliturus tenellus | reverse complement strand
CAGTAGAGGCACTGCAACATTGCAACATTGCATGTCACAACACGGAACATATCTCACACAGCAGGGAGAGGATTGGGGACAACTCTGGTTGTGGCTCCTCCGTCACACTAGCCAACATCTGGAATGTCTCCCAGGTGGGCCAGTAAGCCAGCAGTGTTGGCAGTAGAGCAGTCAAAGTGTTGGCTGGAGTTATAAACAAAAAATTACAAAGAATACAATTTTTTACATTTTTTCATTTTTAACAATGTTCCATCAAGAAAACTTTGTAGCAAACCTCAGATTTGGATTCAGCACCCCAAATAACATAAGGAATAGAAGGATCAAAACTACCCCAAAACTTTCCTAGTGTAAACACTAATTAACTGAATTATTAAACTAGCATATTTCATACAAAAAAAATGCTTTGAAGCCGCAAACAGTAGCCGATCATTTTTAACAACTCAAGTGGCAATGTAAGGTACTCACTGATGCAGGACCGCTTGGGTATGCACTCGGTGCTCTTGGGAGTGACGAGCGAGCCCTCGCGCTGCACCAGCTCCACCTCCAGGTTGGTCCGAGCGATCGACGTTACGAACAGGAACAGCGTCTGCGGCAGCCGTGTGCCGCTCTTCTGCTTGAACTTGAGGTAGGTGGAGTTGGTCATGTCCTCCATCGACTTGCCCATCGCGTCCATCAGGTTGGAGACCACCTGCACAGTCACAGCTAACGTCTGAGTACCACAGAGGAATGACTCAAATATTTTCTGCTTTATTCCACAACCTTTAGCGGTAAACTATTAAGAACAAATGCAACACAATTTTCTCAGTATTTAAAATAGTATATAGTTTAAAATGTAGGGTTAAATATGATTTTGTAGGCTTTCATGATTTGGAGCTCCACTCCAAGAGCTGTTCCCGGGGTCCAGCTGTGTAGTCACAGCAGATATGGTAATGAGGACAACACAGCTTGATCTAGAAAAACCTCTGTGAAACCTGTTCTAATCACAAATCATATCCGGAGAACTTCCGTCATACCACAGTTATTGGACGTACCGGTTTGGTGGGCGGGTTCTCCTTGAGGAACTTGACCAGCTCGGTGATGATGGCGTTGAGCGTGACGGGCCGGGAGCGCACGACCGCAGCACACTCGCCCAGCTGTGGCGGTAATGGCAGCACTGAGTTGGCTAGTCTCCGGCACAGCGGACACGAGTACTCTCCTCTGCAAACATAACATAACATACTGGTACATACTGTAAATTGGAGATTGATTTGGTTTCTTTCAACAACAAATTAACAAAGATGAATTTTTGCTCAAACAGGGTAATTTTATCATAAACGATGTACCCCTTACCAGATGAAGGTTTATAGAAAGTTTTATTAATTTTTTTTATATGAATTAGATCGAAAATTTTTGAGGATTTTAACTACAATGTGACAAAAGCTAAATTATGATAAAAATACTAAATTATTTAATTTTCAGAAATCTTAATGGTAGTCTTATATGTCAGGGCAGCAACAGTGTTTGTGTTTACAGTTGAAGGAATAAGAGTTTTAAAAAATTGAACTAAAATTCATAGGAATTAAAAAAAAAAACAAAAAAAAAACAATACTATAATTTTCTACCACACCAAGAGAACAGTACCCCCATTACAGCAGACCTGTGTACTCAGCGAATTTCCAATAGATCTTTCACTTTTTGTTCAATCAAAAAAATATTTGGTAATAATATCATTAATTGTCCTCTCAAGAAAATATACCGTATATAAGTTACATTTTTGCTTGATTTTATTTTTACTAAAAAATAATAAAAGGTGTCTCGGGGTGTCTCGACTAAAGTATTCAAATAGCTAACTCTTTCATTTTATATCTGAAAATAAACTTTTTATGGTGGACCCTCTTTACTATTTCAAGTTGCTTTTATACAGCCATTTTGCCAAAAAAGTGGAAAACTCAAAAATTTCATATACAAATCCCTTACTTTTATGTCATTTGGATTTTACACAAAGTTTCAAGACTTATTTATACTTTGTCATTTTCCCCTAAACTTAACGGTTAGGGAGTTAGAGGCAGATCAACCCATTTTTGACCCTTTTAGAATCCCCATAAACCCTGTTCACATGATCTCAAGTTCGTTTTCTAACTTGACCTGATGAATGCTGAATCTACCTCTCTATACCAAATTTCATCAAAGGTTCTATTTGAGAGTTATCGTGTTAACAGACACACAAATAAATATACATAAATTTGAATTTAAATTTTATTTAAATTCACTACATAAAGGAAATTTTATAGATTTGCTAACGATTTCAGCATTAGTGTCTTCAACATTTGCATTAGTGATCACCTTTCGGAGGAGAGCCGCTGCTGGTTGCGCAGGGAGCGCAGGTAGGCCTTGAGGCAGTCGAGGTGGAGGTGGTGGCCGCACGTCTGCACATGGACGCCGCCTTCCCAGCCCAGGTTGACCGACACCAGCCATGACAGCTGCCACACACACCACACATAAGTCATGCACCACTCGTACATTTGGTACTTACAATTCTACAAGTTAAAACCTCTCTTCTGTTGTTTCTACTGTTACAAGTGTCGTATATGTATAGAATACACTGTGCTAGGGAGTTTCAGAAATAAACCAAAATCGTTGGTCAGTTGGGTGGAGTGTGATAATGAAGGGTTAGGGGCGAAAAAAAGTTGGGGTTGCAGTGGTCTTGCAGTGAAATGAAATGATATGAAATTCTTTATTTGTCATTCAGAATATACACAGTTGTGATTTTTCACAGGCAAACATATGACACGTCCGATTAAAAAAAAAAAACAAAAAAAACTTAAAACTAACTTATCCTAAAACTTAAATGACATTTGAAGAAAAAAAAAAAACATGATTTGTAAAACATGCAATGTTGTGTAGACGCTAAAGAAACAGCAGATTTTGTGAGGTGTACATTCATATTCAGAAATGTTTAGTACAATATGCTTTTGGTGCATGTAACATGGTTTTTGGATGTTTTGCATTATTTTTAATTGTTCATGAATGTTTCATACTTTTTTTTAATTGTTTAAGATACATATTCTATTATTCATATTGAATTGGTTATTAACAAAATTCTGAACGAAAAGAATTTTTTATTTATAGATATTAACCAGTTTTTCAAGCGCTTTAAGATACCTACCATAAATTGAAGCATAAAATAAACTGTGTCAACAACATTAGTAGAATGTCAAATGGTTTATCAGTTTCTACCAATGTACCTGGTTGAATTCACGGTCGAGCTCCTCAATCTTGCGGTCGAAGTCGGCGGCCAGGCTGAGGTTGCCGCTCTGCTGGAAGGCCTGGCGCTCCTCGTCTGATGTTGGCAGCGTCGCCGGCTCCGCACTCCTCCGCTTGTGTCCCAGCACGCTGGTCGCCTGCGTCACGTACGAGTTAATATTCTGAAGGTGTGTTGCAATCTTATCTATGAAAATAGCTTATTTGTTTTATAGTACTGGGGAAGTAATTGTTACACATAATAAAACACAAAACTATAACACAGGTAAAATATTTACCTGCACCAGCACGGCCAGACCCATGGGCTTGTCGTCGGTGCTGGGCGAGGTCTGGCTACAGATGACGCAGTCGTACTCCTTCTTCGTGGTCAACACCTGTTCTGCCCCGTCCCAGTCCATCCCTAATGCTTCGTCTTCTGGAACAAATGTGGCCGGTGTTAGAAAATAATTGTTTTACGTACTTGTTTACAGAATATTATCTGCAAAGAATCACATTAGGAAGGGACTTCCTAATAAAAATAAACGGTAATACAAATATATTGGCTGCAGAAACCAAAACGCTAACCTGTTTCCATTGCCTTCTCCATGAATTGTTTCTGTTTGGAGGCAAACTCCTCCATCAGCTTTTGTTGCCTTTCTTTCGCCTTTCTTCTTCTTTCTGCTCTTTCTCTCTCCTCCCTCTCTCTCCTTTCAGCTTCGCCTTCCTCTGGTTGTCGAGGCCATAACCTCTCTCTTGTCTGAATCACGCTTTCACTGAAAATAAAAAACTTAATTGAATGCAACCGTTGTATAGTTTTTAAACATGATGTTTTTTGACATCTGAATCGGTATAAAACTGTAACTTAGAGCACTTACAATTACTCTCAGTTAACTGCATCTACATAAGTGTAACATTGAATTTACAAGTGAAATAATTTATTAAAGGTTTAAGGTTTTAAACGATTAATCAGCTTTTAAATGATAAACTCCTTGCAATAAAATGAATGGATGTTAGGATGGCTGTTATAGATATATGGAATTAACCCGGCAGAACTGACATTGATTTAGAAACGTGAGAACTGACTCACGGTCTTTTAGACCAAGTTTTAATAAAATACCACATATATTGAAAAAATCGGTATTTTATTTTTCAAAACCAATTCACTAATCTTTCTTATTAGTCGTTTTAATATTTTACACTGTAAAAAAGTGTTTACATAATTTATGTGATGTATGTTAAAAAACAATATGGTTTTTTACTTTTATCGAAGATTTTCGTTTAGCCTACTTAGTGGAGGAGGAAAACAAATTGATTGAACTTTAAACATTTTTTAACAATCTATTTGTCATTCAAAATTAAATTCATTTCAATTTAAAAGTTTCAATTTATGTATTTATTGTTTAAAAAAATAATACAGTTTTTGGCAAGTCAATGAACTACACAACTTTATTTTATTGATGATGAGAATTGTAAGGAAAGAGGTCTATCGATCCTATTACGTTCCTCTAAGTCCATGATTTCAAGAATAAAAATATTTATACAGGAAAAATGATTTAATTACAAACAAGTCATCTGTTAAAACTATAACAAATTTAGTACACAAGAACTGACACACGGTCAAATGCACCGTTTGTCCCGTGACGGAGGAGCTGACTCACGGTCGAACGCACCAGTCTTCTACAGAATCGTCCATTGCACTGGCTGTACAAGTTGGAAAATGACAGGAAGTGTGTCATTGTGTTCCTGGAAAGTGGCGCATGAGGTACAGTGCCGGTGAAGACTGCCGACAACCAGGAAATATTGTTTTGATCAAAAAAACTTCCAACCCGGTCCTTTCGACCGGTGTGTCAGTTCTCCCGGGTTAACAAAAAGATTGATATATTTAAACAAAATTTTAAGCTCTTATATATGAAGTAAATGTAAGCAAATTTTGTCATAATAGTTTACCATGACAGTTAAAACAATGAGAAAAGCATACTTAACCCAAACCAGCTTTCACTATATAGTCCAATTAATTGACAGACTAATGTAGTTAAATATTAGTAAAGACCCATTATAACTTACCGACAGTAAGAATCAATTTCCATTATTCTTCGCAGCACTTTGCCAACGAAGAATGCGCCGTCGCCTATCCGAGACTCGCGGTCAACCTCCGGCTCATCCGGGTTGAAGGAATCGGGGATGCCGGAGAGGTGGGAGTGCAGCTTGAGCAGCAGAGAGATGATGCTCTCGTTGGCCTCCACACTGCGCTCAGGGCTGGGCAGCTCTACTGAGTAGTCCACCTGCTTGTTCTGAATCATACCACACAAGTTGTGTAGCTGTGGTTGTGTCTAGAAAAATTTACATTAAACTTGGTCAAATCTACCCTCTTTAAACACCTTTAAAAAATATGAACTTGGCCTTAAAAAATGTATCTGCCTTTTACCATTATAATGATCAACTTTAAAACAATACAAACCCCTATTTTTAAACTTCCGTTTAAGTTTTACAAGTAGTTTTAAGGTTTTCTCATACTTTGGTTTTATTTCCTAAACTTAATGGTCAATGAGCTAATGGCAGTGTCTTATCTTCTTTTACTTATCTTTACTTATCTTTATTTATATTTACTTTCTTTTGGTTATCTTCTTTTACTTCTAAGTCAGTGGCAATTTTGACTGAAGTTTGTATTTTGTACTTTTTAACCACAAGAATTTGGCAAGGAAAATTTTTAATTTCTTGACTTTTAAACTAGTGCATTGAACAAAAACGTATAGTAAACTCAGGTTGTAGAAAAGCCCCCCCCCCCTCTCCTCAGGTAGAAACCATTCCGAATCCTTGTTATCACAACAAGTGATGGGTCAGTTACAAATTTTATCGGTTCGGTTTCAGTTTGGTTTTTAACCGGCGTCTGGTTTTTTAGTTTTTCAGTTTAATTTAGATAGTAAACGTGAAAGAACTCAAGGTTACCATAAAAAAACAGGCTGAGCCCTATTTTCTGCCTTTTGCAATTTATGCTTTTTAAATATACCAGTTAGTCATTGCAAGAAAATATATAAAATATTAAATGCTTATCCAACTATAATACTGGCCTTATATTTCATTTCATAATGTCTCAGAATTTTGCTATCGTATTTTGTATTATTCCTCATTGACCGACCACCCACCGATCGTTCGACATGCGCTCGCCGCTTGGCCAGCTGCACCGCAGTAGTAGTGGCCTTGCTGCCGCTGGGCCCGGGCAGCGCGGGCAGGCACGACACATGCATCATGCCTCCGCTGCTGCTGCTGCCACTGCTCGACGGCTGCTGCTGGAAGCTGCTCGCGGAGATCACCTCGTTGCCTGCCGTCACCGCCAGCGGCTGTGTGGACGGGGGCAGCGCTTCCATCGGCTCTGAGCCTTCTGCAAACAGATCAATTACATCATTATCAAGGATATCCAACAAGTAGTTATAAAATTTCATTTGATACAGAAATCCTGAGTTATTACAAAATTACCAGTTTCTTGGAATTGTGAGTAGTATTGCTACCTCTCTCCAGTTGTATTGCTGCAGCTCACAAAACCCTGAGACACAGATGGGTAGAAAGATGGAGCAATGAGCCAACTAGTCGACACCTTTATAATATCCTCAAAGATCCAAACAACATCGAAGTATACAAAAACCTACCCAGATCAGTCCCATCATTCGCCTCAAGAGCCAGAACAGGACATGTAGTAACCCAATCCTATCTTTTCCGTTTCAACCTCACTGAGTCACCCATGTGTCTCGTTTGTCAGTCAGAGGAAGAGACCCTAGAACACACCCTCCTACACTGTACCAGCAAGTTAGATGCAAGAGATGAGCTGAAAAGAACACTCCAACCAAACTGCTCTCTCAAAAGAATCCTAACCGAGCCCAACTGTTGGAAACTTAAACTAGCAAGCCATGTATATGAGAGACACCGTGCGGTCAGCATCACCTGAAGCTGGAAGCATGCACCAAGAAGTAAGAAGTAAAGAATTGTGAGTAGTAGTTAAGCTGCAGATGGTAACTAACTAGGCCCAAAATGATATTATGATATGATGGTATTGCATGGTGACTCATTTATCACATTAATTTATTAGGGACTCAAAAAGGTTGAATCCTTAACTTTGATACCCTGAACTACTTTGATATATTCCCGGACTGTCAAAATCTCAGGTAGCTGAAGGAATTTAGTAAAGTTAATTTTGTGGGTTTTAAGAACAAGCCCATCACTTCGTGAGGAGAGGCATTGATGAAATTCACTAAATAGTTCTAACTTGCTTATCTCATGAAAAAGTGGGCCAAGATAAATAACACAAAACCAAATGACAGTATTTCCACTATTTTGGTAAATTTCAACATGGTCAACATCTATGTTAAGAAATAAAACTGTGGAAAAAGAAAGTTGTAGCAAAAAATTTGTTCCTACCACTGGGTGGAAATAGCCACATGGCCACACCTGCAAAACGTACGCAAAACAGTTCATTTTTCTGGTTTCCATTTCATTAACGCTCTAGAGCGACAATGTCCATTCCTGCACGCTAAATCAAATAGCAATTTAAGGTCAGCTGTTGTTACAATCCATGCCACAGCGGTTGGTCATCATTGTCGTTTAGTAATTAATTGCTTCTTTTTTAGTTTGAAGTTTTGTTTGATAGTTAATAGTGTGTTCCATAAACAAATCAAACATAATCTAAATGACATCTTGTTTACAATAAAGCATTTAATCTGTTGCAATTACGGTAGTAGGAAAAATCTTGGGTGTATTATGAGCGCAAATGGTCATTGCCGCTCTCAAAATATTTGACCGCACTCAGCTGAAGTTTTGTGCGCTCATCTACAATTATCGAGTGGCAATGACGTACTTTACGCTCTTAATACACAAATGACTGTAATCACAATTATTTGCGGTTTCCATAAAAACAAAACATATTCAACAATTTTGTAGATGACGATGGTAACTGAATGATTCATGTGATAAGCATATCATGGTGATGGACTGAGACATTAATGAAGAAGGGGACTTTCATTCATTTTGGTCTAGTGCATTAATTTTCACAAAATTATAGTTAAACTGTTTACCACAGACAAAACTGTAAAAAAATCTGTATAATTGTTTTAAAAATTGACCAAGTGTAACCCTACCGATAGCAGCCTGCAGGTGGGGCACCAGAGCCATGGAGTGGGACTGGGGAGCATCTAGCAGCGCAGGCACGGCGGGGCCATGGGGCTGGGGCAGGGCCAGCGGCGGGGGCCCAGGCCTGCCAACCCCCCCTCGTACCTGCACCCACTCACTGTCACCTGCAACACCCACCAGTGTCACAATGTTGCCAAACACTCGTCCCGACTTAACTGCATGATCTTGAAAGTTTGCTTGACTAAGTTGCCTTGTCAATTTAAAAAGTAAGATGCTGTTCTTGAGCCGATATATTGAGGATGGAGTATTAAGATGGTATGTCAAAAATTATGTTGTGTAAGACTTCTATAAAACTTTTACTGATAAAATATTCTTGCAAATATAATTTAAGAGTGTGCAGTACACACCACCTTGAATTTTTATTTACAAATACTAATGTTAAATTTGAATTGTCTGCTACGCCTTCAATATTCTTTAAAAAAAAATCATCATTCATCTGTGTGTCATCAATGAGGAAATTTTAATATCCATGGGACTAAGAAATAAAAATCACGGCTATAGAGTGATTTTTTTAGATTAAAGTACAGAACAACGCATTCATATTCAAACTAAAGGTTTTGTCGTTTATTAATCAAAATCCAACAACATAAAAAATTTTATTTCATCCCTAGATATTAAAATTTCCTTTACAATGACATAAAGATGAATCTTTCTCAACCAATATTAAAGGGGTAGCGGATGTTTCAATTTAAAATTGGTCTAAAAGGAATAAAAATCCAAGATGGCAGACTCTTAAAAAGCTTTATTTTTTCCTGAGTGCTAAATGTGAATTCAAGTGCAGCTGACACACTAAAATGAGGGTAAAAAAGTAATAATTTTAACTTTGAGATAAAATTTTATTTGAGTTTATTCAATAATATATATATTAGAACTGGTTCAAAACTGTGACAGTTTTGCCATTTCAATAGTACCAACAAGTTAATAAATAATAATGATCCACTTACTGTCACTATCACAGGAAAATACAGGCTCTGGTAGAGTTATTGACTGTATGACAGTTCGGAGATTGCAGGAAAGCCAGTCAGTCTCAAACCAGTTGCCGAGTTCAGTGTCTCTGACATGCCTCGACTGCGGGGAACTCACCGTGGTTGGGCACATCTGTGGACCACATCGGGACAATTAATCAAGGGATAAAGTTGTAAAAGACATGTGAGAAGACCCATATGAACCAGTAAAAAATAATCTCCAAGAGTTCCAAGATCAATTGCCAGATTAACAAGGTGCCAAATTAATAAACAGATAAAACAAGCAGGACCAGACTTCATTAGTCAGAGGTAAACCGATGGAGTATATTTTTTGTCCATAATTTTTAAGGTCTATTGACATTACGGATTTCAAAGGGTATTTAAAACCACAATTATTTTTTAAATTAAAAAAAAATCATGTACAAGCTACAGTACTTCTCGTAAATCGGAACTAATGTGGCGGACAGCCGGTTCGGATGTCAAAAAATTCCGATGAAACGGAGTCCGTCGTGAGTCATCATTTCCGCCTGTACGGTGGCCTATCGTCATTGTATTCACTTTTGTTTTTAAGATAACACAAGAGATTTTATGAAAATAAGGCACTCAAACTTTGAACATGGTAACAACGAACCTATAGGAATAAAAACAACCATTCCATATTCATATTCCACTCATATTCCAGCAACTGACTTCCACGCAACGCAGGTGCAGTAGCGACGCGAGACAGACTGAATGACAGTTTGGGAAGCGGTCGAAGCGGAGTTCACTTCCTGCCCTCATCCTCTTTCTATTTTTGTGCGAATACACCACGGCCTCGTAAATCACATCGATGGGTACAGATTATCGAAAACGCCTGATGACGTTTGATGCAAAATGTGATACTTTACTGTTGTGCGGATAGAACGAATGGAAATTGAAGGCGCTAAAACGGAAAAATTATTTATTTTGTAAGAAAAAAAATTAATAATATCCAGATTTTCAGTTCCGATGAAGCGGAGTTCCGATGTCGCCGAGTCCGATGAACGAGAGAGTACTGTACAACGTAAAATTAAAGTTTAATATTGGTCTAAACAATTAATAAAATACAGTAGTAAAAATCACCCGGAAACAATTAAAAGAAATAATGCATGTGTTGCTCGACATTGAGCAATTTATTGTGATACACTACAAAAGTTACATTTAGTTCTAAATCAATGTCCTCCCACCAATCCAATATTGTGAATATCAATGATCACCAAAAACTACAGCTGTACATTAACAGATATTTAAAATGTTCAAACCAATCTCAATGTTATTCTAATGGGAATATTTCAAATTTAATTTGTGGATAGGGTCCTTTATTTTATGTCCGAATCTCATCAAACAACTACAGACCAAGCCCTATCCAACAACACCTAAAACTTGCAAATCGGTTGATAATTGTAGGAGGACTTCTCTACACAAAAAACCCTCAGCGTATTTTATAAGTATATATTTGGTTTCACTTGAACAAAAGTATGTTTGTATATTGGTTGTTGTGGCTACGGTTGACAGATAAAAACAAAAAGAGTGTGCCGTGGCAAATTTTGAAGTCGAAAATTCATTGGATTTTCTTACTGTATTTGCCTCACGTCACAGTGCACTGGCCGTCGGTCTTGCCGAGGCCGTTTTGCTTTCCAATTCTGTTTCTTTCAAGCCTGGCGGAAGTGCCGGTTTTTTTTTTGGTCCAGATGTTCTGGAAGGTTCTAGAAACCTCCCTCGTGTTCTGTGGCTTCCGGCGAAGTTGAAATTTCATGCAAAAAAGGTTTGCTCTTTCACTTTTGGATTGTTGGTACCAGAAGGAGGTCATTTTGTGCCATCTTTAGTAATGGCGTACTTCTAAGTACTTAATTCACGGGTAAGTAAGATTCATCTTTTCCTATTTCATATTGATGTATATCCATTGTTCACAGAATCATTTGTTGTCATTTTTTTCAAAAAAAAGGAGAAATTTCTTCTTCCCACTCTGCCAAATTGCAGTGTGAGTTTCTGCTGAAACATCCGAGTTGAGGTTAGGACCATTTCAATTCAGATTTAAGGTGATAATTGTTCACCAAGTGCAAGAAATTGTGTTTATTGTTAAAAAAATTTTGTGTGTTGGAAAACCCGTTACTCAGAGCTGGTTGACAGAATCCAGCCACTTAGTCACTTTTGCTTGGACTAGGCCTAGCCTAGCCTGAACTGTAAGTTTCCTTTAGATTTTGTAGTTTACATTTTGTATGAGCTTAAAGTGTAAAAATTTAATGTGTTATGCTTATACAAGTTACCTCTCGCCTTTCACAGACATAGATAGGCTTTTCATGTATGAACCAGAAACAATGTGCAAGTAGTTTCATGAAAACTGTAACAAACCAAACTCATGCAAGGAGAAAATAAATAATTAGGCTACTCATTAGGCTATTACTTTATGGAACTGATCTGCCTTTTTCCAATTTTCTCAATTTTGGCTAAACAAGTTCAATGCAATTGGGTTAGGAATAAAAATGTAAAAATAAAACTGAAACAAGTAACACGTTGTAACAACATAGGGTTTAGGAACCGTTTGTTATTGTAAGTGGAATTGTGACCATGGATGACGGTCACGCTGCCCACTGAACACTCGACCCGATGACTGCTGCGCCACTCGGCATGGAGCCAAACTGCCTGCTGACCTAGGCCTACACCTGCAGGTGCCCAGGATCACCCACGCCGGCTGACACTGCCGCCCAGGCTATGACCACCGTAGGCCTATTTCACCTTGGGGTCACCTGCACCTTCTGGCTCCACCGCCCAGACTACCCCGGTAGGCCTAACCTCTGGGCTCTTTCTACGGCTGAGGTCAGTGTTAACCATTACTACTGCGTGCCATCCACCATCTCAGTGCAGTGATTCCACCTGGACTTACCATCTTGCCAAACCAACAACGGTGTGAAGTTTTGGGCCCATGTTAGGCTAGGACTTTATTCTTGTAACAGTGCCATTTGAATTATGTTAAATTGATCTTGTTTAGTCTGTAAGGTTTCGATCCAATTAGGAGCCCGCCCTTTTCAGCAGGAGGATACCGGGTGGAATTGGCTTTCCCATTTTAAATCACTGCCAAGACAAATCTATCTTAACTTTTTTTGGCCTATTTAAAAATTTTTCATTTAATTTAATTTCGACTTTTCAATTTTCAACTTTTCAATTTTCAATAGTAAATTTTTTCAAGAGATTTTCTTGAGGGCTGTGCCCTATCTGTAGGCTAGGCTGGCAGGCCTAACCAAGTTTTTTAAAATTAACCGCTGTTGCGGAAGGTTATTATCAGGCGATCATTTCCGTAAATCGTTAAACTGTTATTTATTGTATCGTTTTATTTATGTGAATGTCAATGTGTGTATTTATTTATTAATTTATTGTTCAGTATGGTTATTGGTGGCCACCTTGCATTTAAATTTAAATCATAATTATTTCTCAACATAGGCTAAGTTAAATTAAATTAAAAAAAAAGGAGAGAAACAACATTTACGAATTTTAAGCAGAACAAAATCTTTAATTATGATGTTTGCCAACTATTTCAAAAAAATGTTATTGGAAATATTATTAACAATATCAGATGGTTATTTATCAAGTTAAGGTATTTATTGTGAATGTCTGTGAAACCATGTTTCATAAATTTTACAGATGAAAATAAATGGATTCTGTTGGCCAGCTCTTGAGTCAAGCTCTTGAGGCCAGCTCTTGGGTCCCTTCTGCTCTTCCTTTGAGCCGGCCTATGCCTTTGACTCGCTTCCGAGGGCCTTGCCCTGTCGAAGGTGTTGAGTCCGGTTTCAAGAGGCTGGACTGAAAACTTGTCATTTGAAATGCTACTAGCAGCCCTGTACTACTTGCACACTCTGTCAGACTTGACTACGCTGTATACACTAATACGAATAAACTCATCTTTCCCATTCACACAGTAAGGCACAGTGATTCATTCAGCTGGTTTTACAGTACAGTAAAACACATTATCACAATATATACGGTCAATTATATGTTTTATGCAGGTTAAGAAGAGTGTTTAAACTGATTTTCCTATCATATGGCAATTGAACTTTTTACCCATGCCGCAGGAGATTGCGCCACAGTAAATCGGTTTCAAGCAAGCCTGTGTTATAAGAAGTCTACTCACGTTAGAGTACATAGTCAATGGTTCAACGTTCTCAAACACCTTTTAGACATTTAAAAAGAATGAAATCCTTTAGTATCACATAAAATTTTAAATAAATCGAGTTCAACAGGTAGGAGGGGGTGACATTGTCAAAACAATAATAACTAATAGCCTATACTAAATAAAGTGTCTTAAAATTCAGAATTTGTTACTCTCTTCCTAAAGCTTATCAGGAAAAAGTGTTAATACCGTATTCATTTCTGGAAGGTACAGTATCAATTTGTTCTTAAAATTTAGATAAATTATTTATTTTAGATTGTTGAATAGTCTTAAACACATGTACAAACCCCATGTGTTTAAAAAAGACTTATATGGTGTCTTGAATACTGAAATGACTATGTGATGTCTACAGTACGATGACATACTTTGTGTTAGGCTACATTTGGTTACCTGGTCATGCGGGTCGTCGATAGCGATGGCCTGTTCCAGCAGGTATATGAGCACGGCGGTGACGTGTTCGCTGACCGTGTGCTCCATGGTCGCCTTGTACAGCACGGTCCACACGAGCGCGTGGAACACCCGAGTGCGCAACACGCGGCGCGGGTCCTGGTATGCAGCGTGTACCGGCCATGGCGTGCGGAACGGCGGCCACGCCGTTGTGCCATGACGTATCCGGCCAATCTGCTGGGCGCTGCGGCAACAGGACACCACATTATAGCTTCATACAGTCTACAAGTATTCCAGTGTATTTGAAAAAGCATTGTGACACGAAAAGTAGCTTCTAAGTCATAAAACAGATAAAACTATTCGATGAGGCATGTGAATACTTTGGAAAGATTTTTCTAGTTTTTCTAAAATTTGCTTATTTTGTGTTGCTATTGTCTATTTTAAGAGAGGAGTGAATTAATTGGTTCTAACATCTCCCAGATGACAAGAACTGTTTGACATGGCTAGTGACATTTTGTGCTAGGCTGGTGAAGAAAATAGAAAATTCTACTTTACTTTAAATGAAGTGGTTTGTTATACAGGAAATAAAATAACTCATGGAGAAAATTGTACGCTATTAAACTTGACTCATTATTAATTAATTCATTCATTACTTTTTAAAATAGCATTAGTGTTAATTTCAACAACTGGTTTATTATTTACTATCCAAAACATGAGTTACCTAAGTCTACAAATATTTTTTTAGATATAATGACCGAAATAGTTGGTTCCAATTCACTTTTTATTGTGTTCAATCATACTCACTATTCAGAGAATCTGTCCATGGAGTTTTGGAAGTCACGACGGTGCACAGCCCTGAGCAGCACGTGGATCGGGTCGTAGAGCTCCTCCCAGACCCGTGGCTTGGGCACGTACATCCCTGCTGCATGTTGCCACTGGCCTCCAGGTTGGGGGCCTTGTAGTCCGCCACCTGCGACAAACACACACGACATCAGTACAACGGTGTCATTAATGCGTCAATTCTTCTCCAGAACAGCATATTATAGTTGACAAATATCGCATATAATATATAACTGTTTACTCATGTTTAATTTGGTTACAAACATTTAAAACACTTCAATATAAAACTTTTTCAAGCTAATAATGTTAATTTTATTTTTTAGTTTTATTTCAAAGCTACAAAACAATTGTGCTACAGCAAAAGGTGATTAACTACTGCTTAAACACACTTCAGCAAGTCTATAACAAGTAAGTTACCTGATAGACAAAAATAAATAAGTCCTGGATCACAAAAAGTCAACAGTCCTATTGCATCAGTGAAAACTGGTAAATAAACAAATGATACTTTTTATTTTTTTCATAAAATTAATATTTTTAACTTTTAAAAGACAATTTTATTTGTGCAGGCTGGATGTAAAAATCTATTGAAACAACAATTAATTATGACTTGATCTTCAAGTTTGAGAGGAACAGTGGCTATTTTACCTCTTGCAGGACTGGATTCAAAGTCCCTGCTCTGTGCGGTGCCGCATCTCTCCGGCATCAGCTCCATCAGCTGGCTGTGGGTCTTGTCACACATGCACAGCAGCGTAACCATCTCCAGCTGGGAGAGCGCGCACTGCTTGGCCCCTGTCACACATTACACACACCGACATCAACGACATGTAGTCACTGCCACAAGTCCCTGCTCTCAAAGTTTAAATTACAGTATAAAAAACAAATAATAAAAATTGTGAAAAACTATTGCTAAATAAGAAAACGTAAAATACATAAGAAAAACAATCACTACAAGAAAAAAGCTTGAAAAATTAGCGGGACTACCGCAGTTAAGCCGAAATGCTGATAATCCGCTCATCGATAATCAGGAGTCTTTACATATAATGAAGGGAACATGTTTACGACCATTCATTCTTGACGAGCACAGGAGATAGGTATCATCAGAGAGTTATGTTTACATACCCAGGTTGGTACGGAGCTGATAAGCGAGGCCAGGAAGGTTAGGCAGCTCTCCAACATAGGTGTCTCTGATTCAGTGTCTGCAGCGTTGGTATCACTCATCGGGCTTGAAACAAAGCTCAGCCATTCCTTTATGTGGAACCTGCAACCAAAATTAATTTACTGAGTATTTTCCCATATTTTATTCTCAGTAAAGAATACTCATTCATTTCTGGTTAAAGGTTTTTAAAGAAAAATCCTAAAGATGAAGATTACACAATAAGAGTGAGTTAAAGTCTTGAAGATTGAGGTCAAAAAAATATTTTCTTGCTTAAATGTGTTTTACAGCATTATTCATGTTTCAATGGTTTTTGCCAATGCCAGTTTTGGTAAAGTGTATTCAACATTCACATGTTGTTGACACCACAATAGACCTCTTGTGAGAGTTGGACCCAAACCCTATGACTTTTGAGTGATTAATGGACTCCCTTCATATATCTTTAAAAAAGTCTTACAGTAAACGTTCACAAAATTAAGGGTAAGTTTTTCAAAAATATAAAGAATGAAAAAAAATTTTACCAGATTACCCATCATAGCTTTTTGTTTAAAAGTGGTAATTTAATGTTGAAGTGTTATTCTATACTACTGTTTTTAGAAGGGAGAAGCCTCAATAGAGAAATTGACAGGAAGTAATATAGGTTTAAGCTTCTTTAAAAATTAAACAAAATAGCCTATTAAAAAAAAAAAAAAAACACAAATAAATAAAACAGAAAAAGCTCTCTTATTCTGGAGTCTATGGGACTGGATCCTGGGATAACCAAAAGGTCAGGCAGAATCAAATTACAAAAATTGATTAAATTATTGAGAATTTAATGTAAGGTGGCCATACGTAACATTTTGAACAGTTACTATATTTAAAGCGTCTTTTCCATTTTTAAACAGTCTTTGACAGTGTATTTTGGGTTTTCAAAATATCATGTTCACCGACAATCAATAAAAATGTGACAATCAATAAAAATGTACATATTTTTAAAAAATTACATTTTCTTAAGTAATAGTTTGACATTAAACAATAATAAAACAACCTTAATAACTTGACAGTTTTTGTTTTTTTTTTTTCATCAGGAAATCAACTGCAAAGGTGGTTAAATTTATAAAAGTGTAGGGAGCTTATACTGTATTGAATATATAAAGTTACTGAAGGCCTAAATGTTAGAGGTGATGTTTGTCAGTGACTCACTTATCGATGACGGTCTGTATGTAGGTGTCGGCGGGAATCTGCGTGGCGCATATCTGCAGCAGGTACATGTCCGCGTCCACCCATCGAGTTGCAGAAGTTGCACTGGATGTACGTCATCGCCTGCCCCTTGATCTGCAGCCCGTTGCGCACCCACAGCCCGTTCAGGATCTCGTAGAACGCCGCCTAAAACACATTGAAGGATATTACATTTATTACTACGTTTTGGTCTAAAGTCTCAAAGAACAATAATATCTTCAACAATGTTAACCTTCCATTGCGCTACAGGGCGCTTCACGGAGGTTACCTCATGACCTAAAAAACAAGTATTTTTATATATCACTTGCAAAAAATTAAATAAAAAATGCAGTAAGCTTCTGTTCTGGAGCCTGGCCTTTAAGTTGTCTATCTTATCACTTTAGAGGAACTGGTTTTAGATGGTTACAGTTAAGATTGATCTGGGGTTCGACTTTTCAAGGGTACAAAAATAGCTTCCGCCTTGCCCACGATCCCAGAGCTTTAAGTGTGGTGTTGTCTTGTGCTTGTACCCGATCATTGTGGAGAAAATAGATGTTCTAGTCTGTATTTTTGAATAAAAATTGTTTATTTAGTTTGTGAATAATTTTTTTACCAGCTTCAAATCTACATGAGATATATTAATAGTTTATACTTTATATTATAGAAGGCCTTTTATGATCAGAAACAGATATATTCTACAGTATAATTATTTTTTTATCAACAAAATGGAAATGATCAATTATGACAAATAAAAGATAATTGAAAGAATTTTTTGTTGTGTAAAAAGGAAAAAAAATGGAAGATTAAACTTTGTGAATCTGTATTTTATAAAAATAGTACCTATATCTGAAGGTAGACAACTGATGTAACAAATTTTTTCCAAGTTGCAAATCATTCTAATTAACACGGAAATTACACTTTTAGAATGATTAGTCTACTATACGGGGTTGAGTTTATAATCAATATATTTTTTAATCAATCTTAATTTTTTGCTCTTAGAATCCTAATTGCATATCTATTTCAAAGCTAAGACCAACAAACAGAAATATCTACTGCATGACACAGTTTTTGAAAGAAGAATATTAAAAAAATATTATATTCCTATTGGTATGAGTCAACTCTGCAGTACGGCATTATACATTGGGGTGGGACCTATTTTATACACTACAAGAACCAAAAGTACCTTCACAAAAAAATTGCCATGAGGATCATGTGTGTAGAGTAAAAGAAGTGACTCATCTGAACGTTTATTCACTCAGTTAAATGTTTTGCAAATTTCAAAACTGTATTTTTAAGTATTTCTTATTATTTAAAAACATGTTTGCATTTTTTCTCCATCAAGGTAAATAACAGACTGTTTAGTCAAGGTAAATAACAGATTGTTGGCACGAAGTATTGAGGCTGTCTTGTTTACATTATACTGTTACTTGAACATTCAATATTTTTGTTGAGTTTTTTTATTGTTGCTGCAATTCCAACTACTGTATATATTATTTACTGACTTGAGATATTTTTATCATCATTATTAAATTTAATATTGTGAAGAATTTACAGCAATGAATTACTGATTATAACAACTGTATTATACCTAATGATAAGGTGTTTTAGTTACACAATAAATTATTCCCAATCACTTGAGAGAAATTGTTGTCCAAAAATATCTGCAATGGGTAGGGTTCATAGGTCCCAGTTTCACAAGTCCCAGTTTGCTTAAAAATCACTAAATATTAAAAATTTCATAGGTCCCAGGTTCAAATGTCCCAGATTTATTAAATTAAATACTAAATTCACTTAGTTCACTGGTCCCAGTTTCAGATGTCCCAGATTTTGCAAAAACAATATTAATAAATGGTTAATTCATTGGTCCCAGGTTCATATGTCCCAGTTGCGTTAATTTAAAGGAAAAACAATGCGCGTTTCATAGGTCCCAGTTTCACAAGTCCCAGGTATCAACCGCGCCAAAGTGACGCGGCCGCCGAGTCGGGCTGTACAGTCAGAGCAAGAATCACCGCCGAGCCGCCGGCCGGCTGGCAGCAGCGGGCGGTGCGACGGCCACTAATTGTCTCTTTTCCCGTGTGGCGCACGGCATGGGCTTATAATATTCTATTTTATAGCGTTAGTGCAAGATTAGTTTTGGTATTTTATTTACATATATTACCCCATAACTATAAATTATGCTAAATATATCCAAAACTGTTGGCGAATTATTGGACATAGAGAAAGTGTCGAAATGTGACCATCACGTTCGCAACGCTCTTAGGCCTTAACAGAATATTTTTTTATGAAACTTATATATTAACATATAACTTTAACTACGTTATGTATAATTATGTACAGCTTTTAATTTAAACGGTTTGTTTAATTTTAACTAAGTAACAAAAAATGTGTAAAAATCCATTTCATTTTATATAAGAAGTTTTTTGCGTAAAGTTTTGCGTTTTTTGTCTGAGGTAAAATTTATGTTGGAATTTGTATTTGTAACATGTTGGTTGAATGATTTGGTTTGATTTGGTTGAATGGTTGGTTTTTAATGATGTATACAAACTTGTTTAAATTATTATGATTTTATTGTATGAGTTCAGAGATGACCATTTTTGCGACGAGCTAAGTACATCTGTGATCACGCACGACGCTTGTGTGATTAAATTTTTATGTACAGCTCAAAAGATTTTTATACTATTTGAATTGACCCTTAGAAAAATAGTTTTCAATTTATAAATTGACGAATTTCATTGTTACTTTTTGACTGCTGATGTGTTCAATGCAATGGCGTAAACCTATAGTTCTTAAATGATAGTTAAATGATAGTTCTTAGAATCAATCAATTACCGTTTTAAATTGCCGTATTAGTATGTGCAATAACTTTATATTCGGCCTACGGTACCGTACCTATTTTGTTAGGATTAAAATTTTTTGAATGTCATAATTAGCTAGTATCAAATTTAAGTCACGGACAAAAAAAAGGATGAAACAAAAAGTAAAAATATTATTTTTGACCGTTAGTGTGTATAAAATAATATTTAAAAACATAAAATCGATTTTTCAGATTTGTTATACAAAATATTTTTTAATTCTTTCTTAAAATGTAGGCCTACTTCTTTTAAATTAAATAGTATCCTATGTTACTTCTGATGCCTACAAGAACATGTGTAAAACGTTTCATAATGACCGGTTGAGAAGTTTTTGCGTGAAAATCTGGCAAACAACAGGACATTCACATTTATAGTATTAAGTAGGATTAACTCAATATCGTCCAACATAGACTATAACATATATAGGCCTACTATAACATATTACGTTATGTTATTGCCTTCTGACGACTTAGCTAATAAAAACAAAACCACTCCGTAACATATATACCGTATTGTATACCTTTGTCAAAAGATATTCTTCAAAAATTAATTTTAAAAAACGTATTTTACTACGTTTTTTTTCAAATAATTAAATTTTCTTATTTATTAATAATTTTAATTTACTTAACATAGAACTTTTATTTTTATAAATGAATAATGGTGTAACTGCCTAATATGAATTGCACGGTATTTTGAAGTAGTGGGAGGACGAGTCACATGACGGAGGGGCTTCACTGCGGTAGGCTCCTCCCAAGACGGAGGCGGGGTCAATCAGACGTCGTCCTGCCATCTCGCCAAGACACCAACAAAAACCAGCTCCGGGACAGTAGTGGAGCAAATCCACCTGTCCATGCGTATAGTAAAATTATAATTGTTAGGGTTGTTCAAACCTTTCACTTTCGTTATCACATTCGGCGATGAAAGTGGATGTTGACAAAACGTTTTAGTGTCTTAAAATAATTTTAATAATGAAACCGCCATTAATCACAGCAATTGGTTTATAAACCCGTCTTATTATGTTTCGAACATTAAATTAATTAATTGACTACCTTGGTGAAGAACCAACCAGTGGCGGCCGGTGGTCAGGGACGGCGGGGGGGCTCTTTCTTTTATATTATTTATATTTACGCCAGTGACTATATGTAATGTCTGCTTCAGAAAAAACGGTTATGTCTCGGTCAATAAATATAGTTACTCCATAAAACAGAAACAATTCGGTCACAAAGTTGAATTGAATTGCAATATAAAAATTTGAATCACAATTGCTGACGCAAAGTCATCTCTGTTGTACATAACTGATAACTGCAGAGTTATCAGTTATTTACTACATAGATGACTTTTTTTAAGTCAAAAAAATTGTTACAATTTATTCAGTTGATATGAATCCGTTTCAGTGCATAGGCCTACTTCTTTTTGTGACATTTGTTTTGAAATCAGGAAACAAATCAGGCTAAAATAGTTTTTCCGCGGACAAGTGTTTTAGGAATTGAAAGCGGTCGCCTACCCCGGATGTTAAGATGTCCACACACTTCCTTTGCGACAATATGTTTCCGGTCTCCAAACCGCGTTTACGTTTACGTGTTTACGCGTTAACGCGTTTACGCGTTTACGTTTACGTGTGGCAGGTACGCTATTGTTCACACTGGATTGATCCAGTTCAGGAGAGTTTCTATATTTTTACTCCAGTTTTGAATTCGTTATCGCACTTGAACGCCTTAATACAAACAATTGTTTTATGTTGAAATTGATTGTAAAGGACACATCACAATGTGGGAGTATTTTGCTAAACGAAATCCATCAAAAAAGAAAATCTGCATCTGCATCTCAAAACATTTTGTAGACCTATACATTTAATGTCGCAAATCGAATGTCGATCCTTCCAAGTAGGCCTAATTCAAATTCTATACACGCATTTAATGCGTTTGTCATTCATTTTATATTTCTTAGCTTTGTCATTCAAGTGTTTAATGTCTGGAATACTACCAACAGTTTAAGGCGCGATCCTGAACCCATATTATCAAGCAAGTGTAAAAGAAAAACGAGTTTTTAACATCACAGCCACAGAGCCAATTGGCCAAATTGTATAAATTTCTAAACACTTTTGATTGAAACTAATTTTTTTTGTTAGATTTTGTATTTGATTAATAACTAAATTGGGCATAGGAGGCCCCGAATCCCTCAACCTAATTGTAATATTCAATGTTTTTTTATTCATTCTTATTACCTACTATATACGGTTTACCTGGTGTAAATGTTGCTCATCTCCAACGTCGCCCATTTCACTATCACTCATTTACCTTTCTACACAAATCTAATTAATTCACTATTTCATCACAACGCACACCAACACGTACAACATTACGCACAACAGAACCCAGACGGACGACTGAATCGCGAGGGAACTGACAGTCACATTTTTGGTTCAACCAACATATCTAAATTCGCAAACTTGATTATTTGGTCTAATAATTTTATCAGTATGTCACATGGGCGTGAGACCAACATACAAAATTTAATAATATCACTCGGCAATGGTACTTGAATTGTCTTTAGTAAGAGGTTAGGCATTTACTTCGCGGACCATGGAATTAGCCCTGCTCTCGCACTAAGCGAATCCTGTAAAAATTAATTCCTTTTTAATCATGACGTAAAAAGTAAAATTAATTATATATATGTTCTTTCGACCCGAAAGTGCGTCAAAATGAAATAGGAAATCATAACGACATTGAAAAGTAATAAGTATAATATGAATACTAATAATTAGTAATAGAATTTTAATAATAACTAACTAATAAATCCATTTTTAGCCGATTACGTATCTGCAGTTATCTATGAAATTTTATACGTACATCACACTCTTGCATTTGTTATTATAATTATAAGACAAAATAGAACGAAACCTAAGAAAAAACCACATTAAAAAAATTCATTCTTAACAGTAAAATAAATAAGACCCGACGCTCGCACGCGCGACGTTGTTATTGCAATGTACAAAAACACAACACTTATCTTTCTCATCCTCTTTTTCACAGGGCGTTCACTATTGTAAAGTAAAAATTCTCTGTTTCCCACTGTCAACAAACTTGATTCGCTTCTTAACTGCATACAATGTATACAGAAGGCATACAAAGTAGGCTAAATCATTTTCTTCTTTAGATTCCTTTTCATCGACCACTGGTTTTTATCAACGATGTACTTTAATTGAAAACCTATCTTAAATTGTTTAATTCACCAAATTACTCTATTAATAAAACATCAACATTTCACCGCCAATTACTAACAAATATATAAATAAATTATAAATTAAAAAGTGTTAATCTGTAAACATTAGCAAAGTATAGAAGAAACGACGAGATCTATAACTTCGGTGCTGGCCAAAGTGAGACCGCAAGTCTCGAGTTCAACCTTTTCGCGCCACTATTAATTCCCTTACCAACGATCAGGTAATGTTATCTTAAGTTTTTTGATACAATTATAAAATTCCTATCATTGGCTACATCTTTCCCATAACATTTTGTTTTCAAACCCAGAAAGAAAAAATTTTCTCGCTTAGTAACTTTTTCGTGTCCGGATAAATTGGTTATCAAACACTTCCAACTTTTATAATTACCCATAATTAAAAAAGTAAACAATAGCCATACTGTTGGAATCTGCATTTAATACAGAAACGGAATATATAAATTTCATTGCTATTTAACCTTTCAGTCGTGGTACAGGAGCGATAACAGCACGCACTGTCGTTATAATGAATCCAATTAACACAGCGCGATCACCGCCGAAAAGTTTGGCCTTTATTTTAAAATCAACCAGAAGTACAAATAAATTTAAATAATACATAAATAAATAAATGAACGAATAAAAATATTAATAAACAATAAAATAATCAAAGGCAATTCCTCTATTGTTTAGCTTAGCGCAAAAACTGTGCGGCTGTACTCGGTGAATACGGTAGGCGGCCGGCCGAATGAGTCGATTGTTGCACTGACTGTACAGCCCGACTCGGCGGCCGCGTCACTTTTGGCGCGGTTGATACCTGGGACTTGTGAAACTGGAACCTATGAAACGCGCGGTATTTTCGCTTTAATTTAACGCAACTGGGACATCTGAAACTGGGACCAGTGAACTAACTGAATTTAGTATTTAATTTAATAAATCTGGGACATTTGAACCTGGGACCTATGAAATTTTAATATTTAGTGATTTTTAAGCAAACTGGGACTTGTGAAACTGGGACCTATGAGATGCTCCCTCTGCAATTTATTGAAATCCAAGCATAGCCCAGTAGTACCCAAAATGTGCGTGCTAAGGGTGTAAGGATTAGTAGGATTGGTGGAGCGGTGGAGCTGAATAAAAAAAAAATTAATTATGATTTTAAACAGGTAGTGATTATTTTAATTTATAACATGTTAAAAATATTGTAAATATGTTGTATTTAAAGTGTTTAATAATGTATTAAGTGTAGGCTATGATGAAACTATGAAAAAGTTAAATTAAATAATATATATTGTGATTATTGTTTTAATTGAAGGTGGTAGAAATTGAATGGTTAATTTATTGATATTTATAATGTTGGGGTTTAGATAGTAAATAGTATATTATTTTATTATATAAGTATTTGAAGCAAACTTAAGGAGTATTTGTATATGACATTATAATTAATTGTGTAGCTGTGAATACTAGGACAGCTTTAGAATAGCGAGAGAAAGTGTGTTGGCTAGGCCTGCTAGTTTGAAGACAGGAATATAACTGTGGAGGCCACTGGACCGTTATGGTGGTAGTTTTACCACTTAAGTTATAATCAACTCTTTTAAGCAGTATTGAGTGTATAGAAACAGGTGTACTTGGTAGTGAAAGCATAGTTGGCTATCACACCTTGCTGTATTGGTTTGCTATTTTGTTTTTACCACTGCTACTATCTTTGGTGTCTTTTGAAGATAGCAAAATAGTGTATTATTATATCAGCTTTATAATGTATGTGTATTTAAACTAATATTATAGTTATTTGTAGTTTCTAATGTGAATATTGATGGAATTTTAGAAGAGGGAGAGAAATTATTATATGAAAAGGTTAACTAAATAGCATATAATATTGTAATGAGTGTTTTAACTGAAGGTGGTTTAAATTTAAAGTTAAACTAAAACAAAAGTGATATCTGTAATGTTGTGTTTAGATAGTACTTTACTTTATTAAGCTTTATGAAATAAGTGCATTTGAATGAGTATTTGTAACTAATATTATATTTTTTTAGTTGTTAATGTGAATATTGTTACAGCCTTAGAATAAGAAGAGAAAGTGTTTTAGGTAATATTAGGTGTTAAGAGCATGTAGCAGTGAATAAATGTGTTTTTGTTGGTTCTGCTTTACATAGAAATAGTAAGTATGACTTTACTTATATTTGGATGACTTGTGGAGGTTAGTAGAATGTTTTGGTTCTAGTTTTACTGTGTAGTAAGTTTTTTGTTGTTTTATGTTATTAAAAGTTAAATATTTTTATTTGTAATAATAATAAAAAATATTTAATTGCAAACTTTAGTTATTATAATGTTAGATCTAAATTTTATTTGGAAAATTATTTGATATAATTTTGAATTAGGCCTGTTATATTAAAACTGAGACTTAAAGTTTAGCAGACTGAGAATATGTAGGTTTTTGTCTCTGATTTTTAGGCTTAGTCCTTTATACTTTAATTAATATTTAGCCATAAACTAATGGGTTTAGATGTAAGATTTTTTTATATTTGGAATTTTTACTAAAATGTTGAGTCATTTTATTTTTTTGTGAATTTATTTAAAGATTTAAACTGGTTTTTAAACTAAGATGATGTTTGGGCTTAAACTTTTTAGATGTAAACTTAATATTTTAAATGTAAATTTTGTACTTAGACTTTTAGATATGTATAAATTTGGAGAATTAACTATTTTTGTTTAGAATTTTAGATTTTAACTGTAAAATTTATTGGGTTGTGGACTAATAGATCTTTATACCTATCTAAGATTTTTTATTTAGTTTTAAGATATACTTTAAAATTTATACTTTGATTGTGAATTTGATATTTAGATTTTTTTTAATAAGACAAAGTTTTAGAAATAAACTATGACTTAATATTTTTTATTTGGACTTAAAAACTTGGACTTTTAGATCTAGACTTGAAAATAGCTTATTTTTTATGGACTGTACATATAGAACTACTAAATATAAGAGTTGTATAAATAAATCAAGTGAACTGAACTGAGATAAATATATTTAGTTTTAGATTTTGTTAGTGGTAAATTTTTACACCTAAACTTATTTTTTTGGAATCTTAGATTTAGATATAAAGTTCTATATTATTTAGATGTAGATATTTTAAATAAAACCTAGTATTAGTATTTTGATTAGTAGATTTTTATGTTAAACTTAGTCTTAATTTTTGTAATTTAGTATTTAAAGTTAGACACTTGAACTTATAGACTTCAGATGTGGATGTTTATGCTTGACTTTAGTATGAAAGTTAGACCTATACTTAGACCTAATTTTTAATATTATGTTATTGAAAGTTGATTTTTTATTTAGATTATAGACATAATATTTTTTACTTAGTTTTTTAACTTATAATTGTAGACTTATATATTTTTACTGTTATATTTATATTTAAAATGAAAGATTATTTGAATTAAGTTTGAATTTTGGAATTTTTATTTACAGTGAAAATAAGATATTTAGTTTTAGAATTTTAGATTTTAGGGCTAAGTCTTTTATACTTTTATATGTGTACTTAAATTGGTATGTTTATTTTTTTAATTTGTATAAAGAATTTTAAATTTATTATTTTATAGATCCGATTATTCTACAAACTATATTATTTAAATATTTATATTAGACTTTTAGCTGAGACTTTTGGACTTAAACTTTTAGATCTAGACATTATTTATAAAACTAAGATTATTTTGATTTAAAGTTATATACTCAACTTTTAGATATTTAGTTAGAATTTTTAAGTTACAGTATTATTTAAAAATGTACATATTTTAAATATTAAATTTCTCTAATTAAATTATATTTTTTAAGGTTTAAGGCATGTATAATAGAATTAGTAATGTAATACATAGATTTATTACTATAAACCTTATTTAACATTGAATTTCAAATTTAGAATTTTACACTTTTGTATTTATACTGTTAGATTAAGACTTGGACTGGAAGATAATTTGGACTTTTTGATAATATTGTTTTGATACTTGGACTGAAAATTGGATATTTAATTTTAGAATTTTAGGTTATTACACTTAGTCTATTTTCCTTTTTATTATATTTATACCTGAACTGCTAGATTTATCCTAAAAAATTTACTTTTGATTTATACCTTGAAACAGTTTATTTGTTGACTTATATTTATATGACAATATTTTATATAAAGATTTAAACTAAATTTTAAACTGAAACCTTTGGAAGTTAAACCTTTAGATCTAGACTTGGTTTTTGTACTTAGATTTATTGTTAACTTTGATATAGTTAGACCTAAATTTTAAGAACTAAACATTAATGTTTAAAATGTTAGATTTGACTTTTTAGGTATAGAGTTTCACATTTTACAGTTCTTTATCAACTTATATTATTCCTGTTCTTATTTTAAAAGACATAGTTTAACATATAGATTTGAATAAAGAATTTTATACTTACAGTAGATTATTATAAAACTAAACATTCACATGGATGTTTAGATTAAGACTTTAACATTTAGGTTGTTAGATTTAGACCTAAACTCATAGACCTGATTTTATATTTTTAATCTCAGTTAATTTTAAAAGTAGGCTTAGATTATTTAATTTAGCTGATTTTATAAATATATTTTTTATTGGACATTCACGACTAACTAGCTGGCTAAGTAAGATATTAAGATTTAGTTTTAGTTTTGTAAGGTAAATTTTATATAAAAATTCACATTTTTAGAATCTTTGATTTTTAATTAAAGACATGCATTAAGTAGATGTAAATGTAGATGTGAATTCTGAATTAAACCTAGAATTAGTCTTTGGCTTTAAGACTTTAATACCTATTATTTTTTAATAGGACATTTGGTATTAAAATTCAACTTAGACTTATATTTTTAGACTTAAACTGTGGATAGATAGTTAAAATATTTTTAATCTTAGGTTTATACCCAAACTGTTTAGCAGCTTCTTGTGTTTTGGATCAGATTTGGACTTAAAGTGTTAAATGTTGAATCTTTTGTATGACAAATTAGACTTACCGATTTGGAGTATTAGACTTAAAATTATATTTTTATGCATTTTTAGCCTTCTTTTCTATAGACTTAGAATTATAGATTTGTTCTTACTGTTTAATTATTTTTATGTTAAACTTTTAGACTTTAATACTTTTAATGTTATACATTTAAATATTTTGACTTAGAATTAATGAGGCTCAAATTTTAAGATTTATATTTTAAATCTTATTTCTAAGATTAATAATTTTAAGCATAAACTGGATCATAATATTTAGACTTAAAATATTGGTAAAGGTATTTTATACCTAAACTGATATTTTTAGATATAGACTTGTAGATTGATAATTAGATTATTAAACTGAAATTATTATTATATTCTCACATTTATATTAAATATATTTGTGTTATTAAAAGCAAATTTTTTGCATTAAGTCTTTTGTATTTGGATTGATATAGACACCTCATCCGAATTCTAAGACTAAAAAATTGGACTTTAGACTAAGAATATTGATTTTAGACTTATAATTTTAAACAATTGCACATGGACTTATTTGCAGACTTGTGTAACTTTTATCTATTAGAATTATTTAACACTTAAACTGCAGTGTATCAACTTGTTTTAGATTGTTAAAATTGTGATTTTATTTAGTCTTGAGCTTTTTGACATAGTTGAAGACTTACGATTTTGAATACTATAAAACATAATCTGTTTCTAGAAAATATAGGTAGCCCAAATATCATTCTTTTGTTAAAACTTTGGTGATTTTTTACAAGCTTTGAAATAAAAAAAAAGTTCTAATTTTCAATATTTTAGGTTTTTACAATTTTTAATACTTTTACCACCAAACCTGGATAAGTACTTTTGCCATTTAGTAATTTTGTTACACCTTATAACAACTTCATGCAAATTGTAGTAATTTCTTGCAACTTGTAACTTTATTAAATTTTTACAACTTCATGCAACTTTTTGTGTTATTTTTTAACTTATCACAATTTTTCCTAACTCTGATGTTTTGATTTACAATTTATTTAAAATATTACAATTCCTATTTCACAGTGAGCATTCATTTTGAAATCTTATTTAATTGTAAGTTGAGATTTAGAAAATCTTAGTTATGCTATTTTTGAAACTATGAGAAAAGAGAATGATTATTAAAGAACTAATTTTAATTTATTTGTAACTAAAATAGTTAGTACAGAGAGTATAGAATTGTACTTGATGTTTGTCTATCCAGTGACATATAAGAGATTACAAACTGATAAATGAGCACTCTGAAATTTTGTAAAGAAGTATAGCATATGTTAATTTACTATATTGTTGGAAAAATGTATATTATAAGCAATTGAAAATTTTAACTGACCAATGTAACTTTTTGAATTGTAAAAATGTAAATGAAATTTGTAAATTGTGAATTTAGAAATTATAGGAGACAACCAGGATATCTCTTTGAAATGCTTACAATTGGCTATAAAATAATCGTGCGTTAAACTTTCCATATAAACGATAACCAGTACACTTAACCGTTTACTTTTAACACAAAACCTTTATTGTTTAATTATTTTGTTTTTAAAACATGGAAAGATGCTATATAGCTTTAATATTGATACACAAAGAGAGATTTAAAATAAGCAAATGTTATAATATAATGAGTAGTCCTAGATTTTTAGTTCTATTATAAAGTTAGTCATGTACGATCTATGTTAAAAACCATCAATATATAATTATCAAAACATATTGATCTAAAGTATAATTTAACTGTGTGTTTATAAGATAATTGATACAAATTCAACTTGTTATGTCTTCTCTTCTTCTGTTAATAGATAATGTATTCAGGGTATCTTGAGAAATGTATTTCTTCGATTTTATGATTTAGTTCCAAATTGACTCTTGGATTACAATTGATACTCTTCGGATAGTAATTTACCAATATTTAATGTGAGATTTTAAAATATTTGGCAATTTTTTAGAATGTAACATCAATGCATACCATTTAACAGGGCTGATGGATCCAATAAAAAACAGGGCCTGTTTCATAAAAAGTGACAGGATGACAGGTGACAGGTACATTTGACATATCTACAATTCTACAAATTTTTGTTTTATATAAGTTTTAAAATTTACAATGTTATGTCAAATATTTCTTACAAATATGCCATGTCTTGACAATTTCTTAACATGTGTTTTGTGAAAATTGTCAACTTGTTATAAAAAAATATAAAACATGTGATTATTTACAATTTTAAAATTGTCACCTATCGAATAGTATAATTTACAAATAATTTATTGTTTTTGACAAATTTGTCAAAATTTCGGAATTGTCAAACCTGCCACTTTTTATGAAACAGGCCCCCCTGATCCTGTGTTTTGAACAGTTTGTATTTCTACTGAAAAGTTTTAATCACTTCTTTTGATACCAACTATGATTTCTTTTAAAGGTCCTAATGTAAACGAATAAGATTCATTCTCTATTAATGCTTGCATTAAGACGCCTCTATTAAAGCGTCTTTCATTTTAGGATTTACTTAGTAAACCGATCACAAAAAAGATGAAAGATTTCATGTACTTACCGTAATGTCATCTTGCTCTATCCGATGTACTACAAGCAGATTTGGAAATATGCTGTAGAATTTGGAAGAAATTGAAGAAAACAAAATCTACCGAATTAATACAAATGCCTTCATAAAAAATCTACCATACAGAAAACTGCATGGTAGATTTTTTATGAAGGCATTTGTATTAATTTGGTAGATTTTGGTTTCTTCAATTTCTTCCAAATTCTACAGCATATTTCCAAATCTGCTTGTAGTACATCGGATAGAGCAAGATGACATTACGGTAAGTACATGAAATCTTTCATCTTTTTTGTGATCGGTTTACTAAGTAAATCCTAAAATGAAAGACGCTTTAATAGAGGCGTCTTAATGCAAGCATTAATAGAGAATGAATCTTATTCGTTTACATTAGGACCTTTAAAAGAAATCATAGTTGGTTTCAAAAGAAGTGATTAAAACTTTTCAGTAGAAATCCAAAATGTTCAAAACACAGGATCAGGGGGGCCTGTTTCATAAAAAGTGGCAGGTTTGACAATTCCGAAATTTTGACAAATTTGTCAAAAACACTAAATTATTTGTAAATTATACTACTCGACAGGTGACAATTTTAAAATTGTAAATAATCACATGTTTTATATTTTTTTATAATAAGTTGACAATTTTCACAAAAACACATGTTAAGAAATTGTCAAGACATGGCATATTTGTAAGAAATATTTGACATAACATTGTAAATTTTAAAACTTATATAAAACAAAAATTTGTAGAATTGTAGATATGTCAAATGTACCTGTCACCTGTCATCCTGTCACTTTTTATGAAACAGGCCCTGTTTTTTATTGGATCCATCAGCCCTGTTAAATGGTATGCATTGATGTTACATTCTAAAAATTGCCAAATATTTTAAAATCTCACATTAAATATTGGGTAAATTACTATCCGAAGAGTATCAATTGTAATCCAAGAGTCAATTTGGAACTAAATCATAAAATCGAAGAAATACATTTCTCAAGATACCCTGAATACATTATCTATTAACAGAAGAAGAGAAGACATAACAAGTTGAATTTGTATCAATTATCTTATAAACACACAGTTAAATTATACTTTAGATCAATATGTTTTGATAATTATATATTGATGGTTTTTTAACATAGATCGTACATGACTAACTTTATAATAGAACTAAAAATCTAGGACTACTCATTATATTATAACATCTGCTTATTTTAAATCTCTCTTTGTGTATCAATATTAAAGCTATATAGCATCTTTCCATGTTTTAAAAACAAAATAATTAAACAATAAAGGTTTTGTGTTAAAAGTAAACGGTTAAGTGTACTGGTTATCGTTTATATGGAAAGTTTAACGCACGATTATTTTATAGCCAATTGTAAGCATTTCAAAGAGATATCCTGGTTGTCTCCTATAATTTCTAAATTCACAATTTACAAATTTCATTTACATTTTTACAATTCAAAAAGTTACATTGGTCAGTTAAAATTTTCAATTGCTTATAATATACATTTTTCCAACAATATAGTAAATTAACATATGCTATACTTCTTTACAAAATTTCAGAGTGCTCATTTATCAGTTTGTAATCTCTTATATGTCACTGGATAGACAAACATCAAGTACAATTCTATACTCTCTGTACTAACTATTTTAGTTACAAATAAATTAAAATTAGTTCTTTAATAATCATTCTCTTTTCTCATAGTTTCAAAAATAGCATAACTAAGATTTTCTAAATCTCAACTTACAATTAAATAAGATTTCAAAATGAATGCTCACTGTGAAATAGGAATTGTAATATTTTAAATAAATTGTAAATCAAAACATCAGAGTTAGGAAAAATTGTGATAAGTTAAAAAATAACACAAAAAGTTGCATGAAGTTGTAAAAATTTAATAAAGTTACAAGTTGCAAGAAATTACTACAATTTGCATGAAGTTGTTATAAGGTGTAACAAAATTACTAAATGGCAAAAGTACTTATCCAGGTTTGGTGGTAAAAGTATTAAAAATTGTAAAAACCTAAAATATTGAAAATTAGAACTTTTTTTTTATTTCAAAGCTTGTAAAAAATCACCAAAGTTTTAACAAAAGAATGATATTTGGGCTACCTATATTTTCTAGAAACAGATTATGTTTTATAGTATTCAAAATCGTAAGTCTTCAACTATGTCAAAAAGCTCAAGACTAAATAAAATCACAATTTTAACAATCTAAAACAAGTTGATACACTGCAGTTTAAGTGTTAAATAATTCTAATAGATAAAAGTTACACAAGTCTGCAAATAAGTCCATGTGCAATTGTTTAAAATTATAAGTCTAAAATCAATATTCTTAGTCTAAAGTCCAATTTTTTAGTCTTAGAATTCGGATGAGGTGTCTATATCAATCCAAATACAAAAGACTTAATGCAAAAAATTTGCTTTTAATAACACAAATATATTTAATATAAATGTGAGAATATAATAATAATTTCAGTTTAATAATCTAATTATCAATCTACAAGTCTATATCTAAAAATATCAGTTTAGGTATAAAATACCTTTACCAATATTTTAAGTCTAAATATTATGATCCAGTTTATGCTTAAAATTATTAATCTTAGAAATAAGATTTAAAATATAAATCTTAAAATTTGAGCCTCATTAATTCTAAGTCAAAATATTTAAATGTATAACATTAAAAGTATTAAAGTCTAAAAGTTTACATAAAAATAATTAAACAGTAAGAACAAATCTATAATTCTAAGTCTATAGAAAAGAAGGCTAAAAATGCATAAAAATATAATTTTAAGTCTAATACTCCAAATCGGTAAGTCTAATTTGTCATACAAAAGATTCAACATTTAACACTTTAAGTCCAAATCTGATCCAAAACACAAGAAGCTGCTAAACAGTTTGGGTATAAACCTAAGATTAAAAATATTTTAACTATCTATCCACAGTTTAAGTCTAAAAATATAAGTCTAAGTTGAATTTTAATACCAAATGTCCTATTAAAAAATAATAGGTATTAAAGTCTTAAAGCCAAAGACTAATTCTAGGTTTAATTCAGAATTCACATCTACATTTACATCTACTTAATGCATGTCTTTAATTAAAAATCAAAGATTCTAAAAATGTGAATTTTTATATAAAATTTACCTTACAAAACTAAAACTAAATCTTAATATCTTACTTAGCCAGCTAGTTAGTCGTGAATGTCCAATTAAAAAATATATTTATAAAATCAGCTAAATTAAATAATCTAAGCCTACTTTTAAAATTAACTGAGATTAAAAATATAAAATCAGGTCTATGAGTTTAGGTCTAAATCTAACAACCTAAATGTTAAAGTCTTAATCTAAACATCCATGTGAATGTTTAGTTTTATAATAATCTACTGTAAGTATAAAATTCTTTATTCAAATCTATATGTTAAACTATGTCTTTTAAAATAAGAACAGGAATAATATAAGTTGATAAAGAACTGTAAAATGTAAAACTCTATACCTAAAAAGTCAAATCTAACATTTTAAACATTAATGTTTAGTTCTTAAAATTTAGGTCTAACTATATCAAAGTTAACAATAAATCTAAGTACAAAAACCAAGTCTAGATCTAAAGGTTTAACTTCCAAAGGTTTCAGTTTAAAATTTAGTTTAAATCTTTATATAAAATATTGTCATATAAATATAAGTCAACAAATAAACTGTTTCAAGGTATAAATCAAAAGTAAATTTTTTAGGATAAATCTAGCAGTTCAGGTATAAATATAATAAAAAGGAAAATAGGCTAAGTGTAATAACCTAAAATTCTAAAATTAAATATCCAATTTTCAGTCCAAGTATCAAAACAATATTATCAAAAAGTCCAAATTATCTTCCAGTCCAAGTCTTAATCTAACAGTATAAATACAAAAGTGTAAAATTCTAAATTTGAAATTCAATGTTAAATAAGGTTTATAGTAATAAATCTATGTATTACATTACTAATTCTATTATACATGCCTTAAACCTTAAAAAATATAATTTAATTAGAGAAATTTAATATTTAAAATATGTACATTTTTAAATAATACTGTAACTTAAAAATTCTAACTAAATATCTAAAAGTTGAGTATATAACTTTAAATCAAAATAATCTTAGTTTTATAAATAATGTCTAGATCTAAAAGTTTAAGTCCAAAAGTCTCAGCTAAAAGTCTAATATAAATATTTAAATAATATAGTTTGTAGAATAATCGGATCTATAAAATAATAAATTTAAAATTCTTTATACAAATTAAAAAAATAAACATACCAATTTAAGTACACATATAAAAGTATAAAAGACTTAGCCCTAAAATCTAAAATTCTAAAACTAAATATCTTATTTTCACTGTAAATAAAAATTCCAAAATTCAAACTTAATTCAAATAATCTTTCATTTTAAATATAAATATAACAGTAAAAATATATAAGTCTACAATTATAAGTTATAAAACTAAGTAAAAAATATTATGTCTATAATCTAAATAAAAAATCAACTTTCAATAACATAATATTAAAAATTAGGTCTAAGTATAGGTCTAACTTTCATACTAAAGTCAAGCATAAACATCCACATCTGAAGTCTATAAGTTCAAGTGTCTAACTTTAAATACTAAATTACAAAAATTAAGACTAAGTTTAACATAAAAATCTACTAATCAAAATACTAATACTAGGTTTTATTAAAAATATCTACATCTAAATAATATAGAACTTTATATCTAAATCTAAGATTCCAAAAAAATAAGTTTAGGTGTAAAAATTTACCACTAACAAAATCTAAAACTAAATATATTTATCTCAGTTCAGTTCACTTGATTTATTTATACAACTCTTATATTTAGTAGTTCTATATGTACAGTCCATAAAAAATAAGCTATTTTCAAGTCTAGATCTAAAAGTCCAAGTTTTTAAGTCCAAATAAAAAATATTAAGTCATAGTTTATTTCTAAAACTTTGTCTTATTAAAAAAAATCTAAATATCAAATTCACAATCAAAGTATAAATTTTAAAGTATATCTTAAAACTAAATAAAAAATCTTAGATAGGTATAAAGATCTATTAGTCCACAACCCAATAAATTTTACAGTTAAAATCTAAAATTCTAAACAAAAATAGTTAATTCTCCAAATTTATACATATCTAAAAGTCTAAGTACAAAATTTACATTTAAAATATTAAGTTTACATCTAAAAAGTTTAAGCCCAAACATCATCTTAGTTTAAAAACCAGTTTAAATCTTTAAATAAATTCACAAAAAAATAAAATGACTCAACATTTTAGTAAAAATTCCAAATATAAAAAAATCTTACATCTAAACCCATTAGTTTATGGCTAAATATTAATTAAAGTATAAAGGACTAAGCCTAAAAATCAGAGACAAAAACCTACATATTCTCAGTCTGCTTAACTTTTAGTCTCAGTTTTAATATAACAGGCCTAATTCAAAATTATATCAAATAATTTTCCAAATAAAATTTAGATCTAACATTATAATAACTAAAGTTTGCAATTAAATATTTTTTTATTATTATTACAAATAAAAATATTTAACTTTTAATAACATAAAACAACAAAAAACTTACTACACAGTAAAACTAGAACCAAAACATTCTACTAACCTCCACAAGTCATCCAAATATAAGTAAAGTCATACTTACTATTTCTATGTAAAGCAGAACCAACAAAAAAACACATTTATTCACTGCTACATGCTCTTAACACCTAATATTACCTAAAACACTTTCTCTTCTTATTCTAAGGCTGTAACAATATTCACATTAACAACTAAAAAAATATAATATTAGTTACAAATACTCATTCAAATGCACTTATTTCATAAAGCTTAATAAAGTAAAGTACTATCTAAACACAACATTACAGATATCACTTTTGTTTTAGTTTAACTTTAAATTTAAACCACCTTCAGTTAAAACACTCATTACAATATTATATGCTATTTAGTTAACCTTTTCATATAATAATTTCTCTCCCTCTTCTAAAATTCCATCAATATTCACATTAGAAACTACAAATAACTATAATATTAGTTTAAATACACATACATTATAAAGCTGATATAATAATACACTATTTTGCTATCTTCAAAAGACACCAAAGATAGTAGCAGTGGTAAAAACAAAATAGCAAACCAATACAGCAAGGTGTGATAGCCAACTATGCTTTCACTACCAAGTACACCTGTTTCTATACACTCAATACTGCTTAAAAGAGTTGATTATAACTTAAGTGGTAAAACTACCACCATAACGGTCCAGTGGCCTCCACAGTTATATTCCTGTCTTCAAACTAGCAGGCCTAGCCAACACACTTTCTCTCGCTATTCTAAAGCTGTCCTAGTATTCAAAGCTACACAATTAATTATAATGTCATATACAAATACTCCTTAAGTTTGCTTCAAATACTTATATAATAAAATAATATACTATTTACTATCTAAACCCCAACATTATAAATATCAATAAATTAACCATTCAATTTCTACCACCTTCAATTAAAACAATAATCACAATATATATTATTTAATTTAACTTTTTCATAGTTTCATCATAGCCTACACTTAATACATTATTAAACACTTTAAATACAACATATTTACAATATTTTTAACATGTTATAAATTAAAATAATCACTACCTGTTTAAAATCATAATTAATTTTTTTTTTATTCAGCTCCACCGCTCCACCAATCCTACTAATCCTTACACCCTTAGCACGCACATTTTGGGTACTACTTAGCCCTACAGTAAAAATTAAGTCTTATTCTCAAGAAAGATAAATAATCATAACTCAAGTCTAAAAAGTACTCCTAAAAATGCTAAAAACGGGAATGTTGCAAGTACAATTAATGAACAAAAAAATAATACTGAAAGTAGGTCTATAAAAACTGACAACGGAGGCAACAGTAAAGAACTGCTTGACTTAGAAATTACAATTATAATGATGCAAATTAATAAATTGAGTCTTTAAAAAGGTTTCACTACATGACATGCGAGAAAAAATGAAAAATAACTAACTAAAACCTATCTGGCTGACTGATGATAATTTACATAAATATTTTGAAATTTTAAACAGCGATATATTGGGCTATAATGTAAGTGGAGCCACATCTGCAGACAACCTTTGGCACCTCTGTCAGAGCCAGCTCTTGGGCAACAATGTTTCAGCACAATCAATCCTTCAATTACAGAATACACTCCTGAAGATACAGTTATCAAACATAGTGGGTGCTAACACTGTGAGTGACACCACACATGCAAACAGAAAAACAGCTCTGGACATGTCAAAAACTTTTAATCAATGTATAACTGCCAATGACCATACCAATATAGTTTTTGACACAATTACATAAGCATGATCTAATATGGGACGATTAAGTAAATACAGATATTTACAAAGTTAACTATGAATTGAAACAATCAGAAAATCTAAGTTTAATCAACTTTAGTGATTTCAAAAGACATTTATTTACTCGCCATGGCTAAATCTAAATAGGTTTGGAAAAAGACTACTTTGTAGGCGAATAGCAGATTTTATCTTAAATCCTGAATTTGATAAGAAGAACTCACCCCTGATTTTAAAACCATCCATGTATGTTATTGACACAGATATGAGATGGGTCATCTAGAGCAATATTCTCGTAAAATCAACATAGCCTTTGCTGACTGTATTTCAACAGATCTTGAAAGGTTTAAAAATATAAGTGAAGGAGTGACCTTTAGAGAAAGATTTGGGGAGCCTTCAGTAAATGATTATTTGCTTATTGTTATACGAACCTTACTTTCAAGAAATCTAAGGATGAAGTATTTGAATACAGTTTGCCTTATAACAAATAATGACTATATACCAACAAAATTTAAAAATGAACTAAAATACTTTTTAGTAGATAAGTGTTTGTATTCTATTGAAAAGTTTATGTTACTGGAAAATTAATTTTGTTTTAATTGCTCAAGTGTTTCTTATCTGTCTTTCTTTTTTAATTATCTATAGGCCTAGGCTACTCTTTTTTCAGTACTTCACTTCTAGGGTAAACTTTGTAACTTTGTTAACCCACTATTTTGTACTGACACTATTCAGAAATGTATCTTGTACATTAAAACTAATAAAGAAATTTGAATTCGACCTACTAGAAGTCCAAATTCTGTTAACTGTTCCAAACTGCTTTAAACAGCAAAATAGAAGCCACAGGTTTACTACAGTTTGATCACCCCTTATTTAATAGATTTAGGAAACACACAAATTTTAAGAGGGCGTTGGAGTCAATCCAAATTCCGCCTTTCCCCCATAAGAGCAATGTTAAACGGGATGTCAAATAACTCTTTTATTTATAATCGGAAAATAATGGTTTATAGCTCTAAATAAAGGGTTCATCAAGGCGGATTTTGTTTGCGAGGGGAATTTTTTATAAAAATTAGTGTTTTTTTACTAACTTGAAATAACAAAGCAAGTTTTTTACTACTTTTAAAACATTTTTTACAGAATTTTGTAAATTATTTACAAAGAATCGATCTCGCAAAAGGAATGGGGAATTCAATTGTGATTCAAACGCTATTTATTCTGAACCAATCGGACAAAAAATGAAGAAATTATATGACAAATGCCGGGGACAAGTTTAGCATTGCTCTTATGGGAAATAAATCCAACATGGCGGCACTCCAACGCCCTCTTAATATAAGCAATAGATGTCTTAGCTTTCAATTTAAAAAAAGCTTATTAAAGATGGCATCTTTGTAATGTAAAAAAATAATGTGTTTAAATTCAACTTTTTTTCTTATTATTGGATAAGGTACCAAAATAGCCAAACAAAATGTACACAATCTCAGTACTTTAAGTATACATCTAATTTCGCTTTTATAGGAAGTGTTTTATTTCAGCATTGTTGTGTATACTTTTTTTATAATTTGTTTCAGAATAATTTATTTTCTGCACTATTTTTGTTTTAGAATGAAAAATGTATTATAGAATCTTCCGCCGAACTTAGCAAAGTCCCATTCCTTCCATTTCCTTGACAACTGCTTTGTCATTGTTTTACTAATTTTCGGAATAACATTGTCACATCAAGTCCAAATGTTTAGCTCCACTACTATTATATGGAATTATTGTATTATATTATAAATTTATGTATTGGCATTGCCGTTGAGAGAAATAAATAAAAAAACTACTACTCATGAAAGAAGGCGGCACGGCGCGGAGTCCGCGATGCATCGTCGGCTTTCATGATTTCTTGGAAAGAATTACGTCATTCCTAAACAACTCTTCTTGAGATGATTCATCAAACGACAATCCAAAAAGTGAAAAATGCTCAATTACAAATTGGAATGATTTTCTTAAAAAAAAATCCAATTCGTTAAGTTCAAATGGAAGCATTATGGCAAGGAAGGGATAAAACAGATAAGTACGACAGTGGTCTCATTTAGGGGGAAAAGAAAGGGAGATAACCTAGTTCAAGGTCAGCTGACATCAGCGCGTCTGCGCATGCGCACCGAACAGCTGTTCAGCTCCTTCAGACATTCCTCGACAAACAATGGCGACAGGAGACCAGCTGTTGTAACGGTCTCCTTAGTTACAAAACATAACCTCAACTTTTGTACATAAACATGTATTTTCGCGTGATATTATTAGTGTTAGTAGCTTCCCCTCTAGCGAATAGTTTAATTAGTCTTTCGGACGTCGGTGATATTGTATCATTTGCCCACGAAGTTGTGATCGATGTGCTCCAAGCGTGGAAACTGGTCAAGCCCTTTGTCGAGGGCGAAGCACCCGAACACATAGACCTGCCGATAATCAAAGATAAGGAGAAAAAGATACTCTCCAGGATAGCACTAGTCACCAGCAAGTAAGTACTTCGTTTGATAAAAATTAATTATTATATAAACTATTGTATTAAAAAAGGATGTTTTTTTATAAAGGAGCTTTAAACAAATTCATTTATTCCATAAAAATTCATTGTTTTAAGTGTAAAATACATTAGTAAGCATAAAATTAAAATAT
>JAQYXR010001139.1:0-40912 GCA_030545055.2 Neoaliturus tenellus | reverse complement strand
TTTGCATGAGTGTTTACCAGAGTAGATCACGCCGGAGTGGAATAAATGTAACGAAACGATCTCATTCACAGCGTCAGCTCGTTTGTAGGGACGGCTCGGTTTATGGATATCTTACACTATCAATGGCTGAAGTTTGAATCGATCCCGGTATTCAGGTTACATGGCCATGCCAAGCGGCAAGGGTTTTCTCAATCTATTGTAGATAGTTCATGTAGGCTATACGTGATTTAGTAATGTACACGATAATGTTAAGCGTATTTTGGAAAATTTCAGATTTATTTTGCTAACTAACTAACATTTCAATGCCATTTTTTTTCATGGAATTTATAACTGATTGAGGATTTGTTCTTATTTGAACTAACAATAATTTTCATTAAGATCAGCAAGATTATTTCAGTGAAGCTCGATGCATTCTTCAGGGTGAAACATTAGAAGCTTGATATAGGTTAGCCATTTGCTATCATTGGTAATTGGGGGAATATTAAGGACAAATTTCTTTTTCTTTGCCATTGACCTTCCAGGTCACCAAGAAATTAGGTACTGCACTTTCCTTTGGGTTTGCTGAAAAAACTTCGGGATAATCCACCTTTTCTTTTGAGTTTCAAGAAGGATTCTCATATCACAAGAATAGGGATGGATAAACGCTGTCTAGAGAGTCTTCCAAGAAATATAGGCCTACTAAAGATTTAGTTGCAAATCACACAAGTCATTGTGTTCTACCCCAGTAAAAATAAATTTTGACCTCTATCACGAAGACGTTGATCTTCTCTAAAGATATTTACAGTTTGTATAAAATCCAATGCGCACTTTTTTTATTTTTGATTGATTTATTTTTTTTAATAAGACGATGTTTTTAGTTTAGTACATAAATGAAATGAAATGAAAAATTCTTTATTTCAACAGGCAAAGTTAGGGCCACATGGCCCTTTCTTACACTTAACCTGATTACAAAAACATGCTTAATTTAAATATATCGAACTAAATAATAATTAAAACAAAATACATCTTTATCAATTTCTTACAAGAAAAAAAATTAAAATGCTACAAAAACAAATTAAAAAACAACAAAAGGTTTTTGAATTTGTCAATGTACAATTATAGGACTTTCATGTCCTATAGTGTACATTAATTCCAAGCATAGGCCTATTATCATATTTTAATGTGCATGCTAACCACAATTAATTTTTCTTTACTAACGGTTCTGGGTATTTACCGAGACTTGAACCCCTTTCTACTTAATGGTCATAACCCTTTCAACGCAGTTAAGTGTTTTGTAGTTCTTGATGATGGCTCGGGCATTCCATCGCATTTCTTTGCTCTCTGGACGAGCATAACTGAGGTTATACTGAGACATAACATAATCATTTCGTAGCCTCTTAAAAGCATTATTATTATATACTTAACTTCCTTATGGGCACCCACTTTCAAAAGAGAAAGAGGCGGATTTGGTGGGCTTGTCATTTTAAATCTAAATAGGTCCTGTGGCGCATAGTGTTAAAAATTAATAGGCCTATTTCTTGTTTTATTACTGTAGGGATTGGAACAAAAATAATATAGGGTAGACCGGGGTACTTTGTCACAATTTTTACTTTTTATTTTTTTACTCACTTCATTTAAGGCTATGACCCAATACCAATGCATGATTACTAACTTTATACTTTTATGAGTATTAGGTATTTTTTTCTAAATCATACATATTTTCAAAGTAAATAATTTTAATTTTTTTTGTAACCCTTACAACTGTGACAAAGTGCCCCATATATGGGGCACTTTGTCACAGGGCATGGGGCACTTTGTCACATGTATTTTTAATAAGATATTGGCGGGATATAAAAATAGATAAAACATTTATAACTAATTATTCATTTTAATTATTACATAATGTTTTTACTTAGAACAAATTTACCATAATTATTGGCCACTTAATTATGTGTAATATAATAAAAAACAAACAAATAATTGCTGTTTTAGAGTAAAAAAGTTCATATTAAAAAGTAAATATTTACCATAATTCTTGGCCGCTTAAATATGTTTAATATAATAAAGAAAACAAATAACTACTGTTTTCTTTTTATGGTTACGCACCATCTGCAAAAATACGCGAGTTTAATAAAACTTGCAAAATCGCCCATTTAACTATTGTGACAAAGTGCCCCGTCGAGTTTGTGACAAAGTACCCCACGCGACCAAGTTAGGTTATGTTTACATTTTAGCCAAGTAATAATCTAATACATTTAATCAGTCTAACGTTGATCTATTCCCAATGAACTAAGGAATACAATGATATAACATTTACATACATTTGTGGAACGTAGCTTTCTTTAAAAATTGCCAACTTCTTGGGAAAAAAATTACTTTTAGTGAAGAAAAACACATTTTAATTAATAACAATCGCAATTGTCGCTGGACAAGTCTGATACTGCCTGTATGAAGTAGTGCCAACCTAAGGAGTCTAGCGGTGCCACTAGAATTTCCCTCCTGCTCCCCGTTTTCTCCCAGTAGATATTGTGACAAAGTACCCTTGTGACAAAGTACCCCAGTCTACCCTACATACAATAAAAAAATCGATTGGAGGTTATTTTATATTTTTTGTGGACGGGAAGTATAAATGAAGTTTTTACATTTTCTTCATTTAGAAATTTCAATCGTTATGTTGTGGCTTGAGTGGTTACAGATAAAGTTTTAAACATCTTTCTCGTGCCATTCTTAAAGGAAATCAAAAAATCCTTTTACATTTCTTATTATAAAACATTATATTGAGAAAACTTTATATGTACTCGTATCAGGTTGTAATGAACCAATACTTACATAAAACACTGATTCTGAGAAGAAAGGTAGTCCTCAACTGTTTCAATTATGACCCCGGCTACGATGTAACAATCGCTGAGATTCCTCAGTTCAGCAATGCAGATGGTGAAATATTGAAAATCATCAAATACCCAAATTCTATGTGTCAATTCGTACTACATTAATATGTGGATTGTGAAATCTCAACACCAGGTCTCCTGACTAAACCAATCCATTTAAGGTAATAGTAAGGTAGGTAAGGTATAGGTAGATTGGTAAGGTGTAGTCACATTTTTTTGAAATTCTTCTCAGTCTCGTTATCATAATGTCAATTCTCCTTCATGAAAAACGGAAAGTTCAATTAGCTAGAAAAGTAATACTTATTTGTTTTGTGTCTATCTACGCCATTGGCATTCCTTAACGTTTTGACAGGGAACGGTCCAAACCCCAGTCTTGTTACTATCTAACATCGAGCAGTTGTTAGAAAGCATCATTAATTAATAGCCCAATGACAAATGAGCAAATGGGGCAACTTGTAAAGAAAAAAAAAAATCTGCAGACCAGAAAACGAGTTTTTAGAAACATTTGTTTTTTGTACTAGTCCGATACAGAAATGTGCTACTATAGAAAAATCATCTACTGGTTAATTATTCCACGCTTATGAGAGTGGGCGTTCTTATAACCCTCCAGTCGACGAAAATAACCCACTAAATTACAGAATTATTAAAAGTTATTTTCCCTGTTCTGGTCATTCCTCAAAACCCCCAGAGTGTAACAGCTTCTCAAGCCCATTTGATAATTTGGGTCGCGTACGAGACCGCTGCCCGGCGTTAATTTATTCGCAGCCATTCGCAGATAAGGCTGTTTACCCTACAATGGGAGGGGCTCAAATCTCGGCCCGGGCAGCGATTGGCATATTATTAGCAGCGGGGACAGCACTAAGTGACGGGTATTTGTTCATCACCGGCTAACTAGCGGGTGACAGCTGAATGCTTGGTCGGGAGCACTATCTCAGGCTATTACCACACAGTGGGCCCACAATACGCCATTACTGCGACTGCACATGAGTCCGCGAGGAGCTCTCGCCACCGAGCTCTGTCGCCGCGCCACCGAGGACCGCATCTTATCACAACATCGGAATGCGGTTATCTGAGGTACACCACTGCAACGGTGCAGGGGGAGGCTGATACCGTTGCCTCGGATCGGGACACTGGGCAAGACATCTTGCTGAACAAATTACATAGAATCGGCGTACACAATTCAAAATTTAAAAACTCAAATGTTCTGTGGATGGTTTCATCTTATCTGTCAGACAACAAGCAAGTGGTGGACATTTTTTATATTGATGCAACGAACTCTTTCTCAAAACTTTATTCCAAGGAGATGTCTATCATGATTGGTGTCCTTCAAGGTTTGGTTTTGTGTCCAAGCCCAATTGTGTTTTATCCTTTATCAGTAACATTCAACATAGTGTAAATAAAGCACACCTTTTCTTTTATAGGAGGAGGTCCAAAAAGAAGGACAGATTAGTTTACATGGTGTTATAGGTGATTTTTTTTAATACAGTAAAGTTTATATATTTTTGTCTAAAATCAGTGAATTTCAACACAACTAATACTACTATTAGAGCAAAGGCTGATGTGAACATATGCTCCCCCCCCCCCCGTGGGAATTTTCGACATATACATTTTTGTGTTTGTATTGACATGTACTTTATGGTTTTAGGTGTTTGCCACTTAAAAATTACAGCATATCCCGAAAAATACGAAAAAACCATGAAAAATATAAAATCTACTATCATCATTAAAATGATTCAGTTTCAAAAATCTTTTGACCAAAAATACTAACAGTTTTCTTGGCCAATTTTATTAATTAATGGGTCGTTATAAAGCTCTCTACTTAAATATTTCCAAAAAATTATGAATTTTTTTTAGATTTATGGTGAAAAAGTGAAATAACTAGTTTTATATACAGTGTGGTTGAAAAGTCCCGGAACGGTGAAATATATTTTTTACCAATATAGATAAAGTTACAAGACTTGGTATATCAATAATGGCCATAAATGTCCACTCTTTTAAGGCATTAACACTTTTTTACCCCTTAAGGGGGATGGCCCATGAGGAGTCAGACAAAATTCTTAAATAGCAGCATAGGTCATGTTTGGTATCAAATTAAAGGTCTTAATTAGTAGAGTACAATGCCGCAAACCCGACGTTAAAAGGTTGGGTATAAAGAAAGTTATTGCATTTTAAAGTTTTACCCATATATTTTAATGGAAACTTTGTTTGCCTGCCATTTCCGTTTCGATCATCCTTTTGAAGTCTAGTTTGCGGCATTGTACTCTGCTATGTGAGACCTTTAATTTGATACCAAACTCGACCTATGCTGCTGATTAAAAATTTTGTCTGACTCCTCATAGGCCGTCTTTTCTTGGTTTTCTGGAATATGCTGTAATTTAAAAAAGGCAAACAACCGAATTCTTAATCTAGTAGGCAATACCAACAAAAAAAAGTATAAGTCATAAATTCCCACGGGGGGGGGAGGGTTTCATATTGTCGGCCCATGGTCTATATAGGCCTATAACGCTCTGCAGGTGTCATATAAAAATTCATCATCCCATCATTTCTCAGAATTCCTTGAGTAACGTTTGTACTAGTGTCTTTTATCCACTATTCGTATCTAGTTACACAGGGTTCTTAACATAGAACAAGAAAGAAAATAAATTGGACTCTTTCGTGGCTACAATTCATTTCCTTTGTTTTTACTAAGGAGCCATGGCTCTGATGATTGTTAAAAATCAATGTTAAATAAAATCAAATCGCCAACAAAAAATGTTCCTACCTTAATTTAAAATCAGCTTTTTAAAATCAGCTGATTAGGTGAGTGTTTATAAAGCTCGTCTACTAAACCGAAGATTGCCAGTTCGATCCCGAGAAAAGAATGTAGCTTTTCACACGTCCGAAACTGTACTCAGTGGCCATTGATTGTTGGGCTATTAATTAATTACCCTGACTAAAGAGCAATTAGTCTTAAGCTAGGTTTACACGTGGGAGTATTAAACTCTCAGAGAGTTTCTTACTCTCAGGAGGTAGGCCTACTTGCAGCAAATCTGATTCAAGATCACCCCTACACAACAACAAACCTGGTGTTGTCGCCTGGTGTTTACACAACCAGCGAATTTTCCAAGATGTTTAATCTCAGACAATTTTCTGCGAGTACTATCAACAACTGTCTGAGATTTTTATGAGAGTAACTAGCTACTCTAGCTTTAGACAGTGAAAAACTTGGCAACACACTCATTCTTCTCTCATCTTTGTGGTAATTAATCCTGATAATTATGAGCACCATGGACCAGATTGCAATGATGTCTCAAATAAAGTATGTAAAAATTTGGAAGGCCAACTATAGTCGTGGTCAGGCTTATTGGCGGGTGGGTGACTAGCTGTAGCAACTTATTACCTTAGTAAACTGTTTCCATAAGGTAACAGTAACTGTTTTTACGGGAATCAAAATGTAACTGTTTGTAAGTATACACTTTTAAAGTTATTTTCTTGCACATATTTTTGCCTAGCGATCGATTAATTTGATACATTATTTCTTGTTTATCGAGTGAAACAGATAGAATGATTATTTAAGGGCAGATTAATTATTATCTTACCACAAACAAACGGTTAAGAGTCATCTTCACCTATGATCCACTAGCCCATTGTTGCGCAGTTGGCAATGTTAACCATACGGCTTTTAATGCAAAACATGGTATTGCATTCCCCTGTTCCGGAAGCCGTTTTTCAACTGATTTTCTACAAACTTGGTAAGTGTTTAGTTGAATAGTTATACTATGTCGCTCATACCTCGTAATTTTGAAAATTAACAAATATTACGAAGGAAAATCGAGTTACTTTGCAACGTCTCGAAGAGTAATATTTGTTAAATTTTCAAAATTCCGAGGTATGAGGAACATAATATAACTATTAAAAACGCTTACCAAGTTTAAAGAAAATCAGTTGAAAAACGGCGTCCGAAACAGGAGAATGCAATACCATGTTTTGCATTAAAAGCCGTATGGTTAACATTGCCGACTGCGCAATAATGGGCTAGTGGATCATAGGTGAAGATGACTCTTAAGGAAAACATTAATGTAGGCTATAGGAAACGTAAAATCGTAAGGAAACTTACCTTCATTTATAAGTTGTACAAATGAAGGCAACTTATAAAACCTTTAAAAATACCCTAACCTAACCTAAAAAAAATCTTGACATTTCAATTTTCCACAAAAACTGACAATAACATTAAACCAAAACAAAAACACGAATATTCTATATAGTTTAAGTGTGTGGCGTGAAGGAGATCTATACACTAAGGATTTACATTGTATCACTGTAAAAACGTTTTCCCAAATCACTATCCAAACTCAACTCTGGTTTCAAAAACAGTATGTTTCTCGTCAGTGAAATTTTTAGTACCGGTAGCTCTTCTATAAATCATAATAGAAATTATTTGTAGGAAAGGTATAAATAGAATACAAAATCATGAGGCTTGTTCACACTATCTCGAAGAGCCTTCATGAAATGCCTTTTTCTTTCATCTACGCATGATGTGTACGTAAGGTGTAACATTAAAGATGAACTAACCAAAATACCTTAGTAAATTTAAAGGTTTTTAATAAATTATGTAACTTAAAAGATATTGCTTGTAAAAATCGAAGGTTGTATTTTCATATGTAACAGCTGAAATTAAAATTCAATGATGTTTATAACTGTTACTTTTTGATTCTGGTTGAAGCAGCTACTGTTACCTTCTAGAAACAGTTTACAAAGGAAATCAGTTGTAACAGCTGATCGGCCACCCGCCAATAAGCCTGTCCAGGACTATAATTGTGGAACTCATACAAAACTGTAGCGGAGGATGAGCTACTAATAACCCCTGTTTAGTTGGACTTAATTGTGTTCTGGATGTCTCCAACACGTACTCACAGAAGTGTAGTATTCAGTAGTAACAGTAAAGTAAACCAGGGAAAAGGCTTGTAAGTGTGAAACAATTGGCTGCATAGCTATTCCACCAGCTAATTAGGTGAGTGTTTATAAAGCTCGTCTACTAAACCGAAGATTGCCAGTTCGATCCCGAGAAAAGAATGTAGCTTTTCACACGTCCGAAACTGGAATCAGTGGCCATTGATTGTTGGGCTATTAATTAATTAGAGCTCGTTTTTTACCTAAGTGATCTCATTTGAACCCAAAGGTTGCCGGTTTGATCTTGAAAAAGTTAGTATTTTTTTTTTTTTGAATTGTCGAATTTTGAACTGAAACCAGCTGCCTTTGATTATTGGGCTCCGAATTAATGATCCTGACAAATAAATGCTATAATAATAGTAATATTCCCTCATAAGTTATAGCTCTGATTTAAATCATTCCATGACTGTATAATTAACTTTAAAATTTACGATTTATTTAAAAGTTTTGTCAGTAATTAAAAATGAACAAATAAAGTATGTCAGTTTTATAAAAAATACAATTCAATATTTAATCATTAATTTAGCTTAATCGTGGTCACATTAGCATTTGAAAGCGCGACTTTAACATCTCGACGACTTCCCATGGGCATTACCGACTAACGAGGAAAGTTAACCTTTAAAACAGTGTAAGTACAAATGGAGGTATTAGCGAAGCGTTCTTCTCATAAATAACAGAAATGTTATCTAGGAAAATTGACTATTAGTGCACGTGCAAGGCACTACCCTACACACTGCGGCCTCGATACCATCTAAACGATACGGTGGCTACTTACCACAACGATCTACCGGTGGAACTCGGCCGGCTGTGCAGAGAGTTTACCCTGCAAATTGTATTTATGTGGAAAGTTACTGTAATTAAACGTAATAAATGTTGCAGTATGTCAACATAAAAAAAATGTTGTCGTACTTGTACCAAGCGAAGAGCATCAGTACAGTAGTTTTTTGTGATTTTATTTCAGGAAATAGTACTGCCCATAAAGGTTTGTGTATATTTAAACTGATAGAAGTGATTAAAATTTTTGTAAATAAAATTGTTAAAGCTTTGCGATTTTTTTGTTTAGGCAATTCTTCAATAATCTGTCCACACTTTTCTAACTTTCTCCATTTTAATTCTTTTCTATGTGTTGCGGTACATACGAATCTTTCGTAAGGTTATAACGTAGATGGGACTTATAGTTGAGAGCGTTTAGTAGTACAAAACTATTTCAAATTTAGTTTTCATGCAATGGGTCAATGTTTGTTATTGCTACTGTCCTTGAGAAAAGCCGTATAAATGGAATGCAAACAAAAATATTGGATTAGGCCTACCTTTTACTGTACAGAAATTCGGAATTACGAAAATATATCTTATGGAGACTGACCTGGTACTTTTGGAGAGGAATTTGCAAAATAAACACCCGAATAAAACTAGTGACTAAAAGGTTGACTCAACCACCCTCAGTTTCTACTTTTAAATTATTTACTCCCGCCAACGGCAAGGTTCGTTGTGGCTGTCGTTGGCGTTGGCGACCGGTGTGCTGGGGACTCTCGCGGGGGGCGAAGACCTAAACCTAATCTATGATCGGGTCACTAATGACCACATCACTAAGTTATCACCGCTGCATCCTTAATCTGTTAAAAAACTGTTGAGTCCCGGAAAGCAATATCAATAAAGCATGCGAGGGGGAGGGGCAACCTTGGAACTACCTCGTAAATACGTGGGTAAGTACCGAATTTCACCGCCCGCTCGTGAAGCTGCATGGGGCTGTGATTAGTGCATGGTTCGATCGGAGATTTGCATACGAGGAGAGGGACGACCTTCACGTGCGTCGAACATGCGTGCACGCATTGGCGAGCAACGTGCAAAATGAAGCAATGGCAAATTGAAACGATTAAACTCTTAGGTCGTTAGTCGGGCTGTTGCCATCATGGGGAAGAAATCATAAAGGGAAGTATCATTATAGTTATACACATTTTTAGAATGTATATATAGTAGTGCAAGGAATTAATTTACAATTCAAATTAAACCTGATTATTAAATTATTTTGGTAAAGATTGCTTCTTGCATTTAACATGAACCGTCACTTTTGTGAAAATAGGCAATTAAAATTTTTACAAAATAAGTTCGCGCAACTATTTTAAAAAAAGAACCATTTTCAGTAGAACTAGTTAGTAAAGATTATAGTCTTATGTAGATGTAGATACTTTTTAAAGTCACCATCCCGATTTTAAGACAATGACCCATCAGTGAGCAACACCCTAAGGCAATTCAACTCTTAGATGGAAATCTTCAAAATATTACGATCTTGAACTAAACTACCTTGCCCAACCTTCTTTCAAGCGTTGCCACTGTTCAATGTGAGTATTAAGCTCTCTTAAGTTTGTACAGACTTGAGTTGAAAATGGATAGAAAAGTTCTAGATCAAACTTGTTGTATGATGAATAAAAATAAAAATTTCAAGTTTCCCCTTACCTTGAAATCATTGCATTTTTATTACTGCGTGTGTCTGCACCAGTTCCCTCGATAGACACATCTCCAGGACGCCACACATAGCTTCTAGTAGGATTGGTTTTCCCTCACTCTAGAGATCGAGTTTACTGCGCCAATAGGTGTAGAGTTATGATCTCCGCCGTGGTGAGGGGTTTACAGCGACTCTTGGAGAGCGGTAACGACGATACATCGGCTAATCAGTCCAATAACCCGCTCCCGGCAACTGCCCCAATAGCAATCGACGCGGCTTGCGTGCGATTTTTCCCGAACGTCCGGTAGTAACTACGTCATAAACGCATAAATCGAGCAACCAGTGTGTAATGAGATGGATGGGGGAATGCGATAACGGGCTTAATGCATTTTTCTTCTCGTGACTACCATTTAAACCTATTGCGTTAGCCTGACTGGAGCGTCATTTTTATATTTAGTTTTAAGTTAAATAAATCACTAAAATTTTTTGCTGTTAAATAACCCTCATTAAATTGAGATTGAGTGGTAACCCACTAATAATCTGCGTTACAAAAGAGAAAAACGAAGGTAGGATGCAATGACATTCTTATAACCAGTATTCCTCCTGAATTTTTGAACACACGATGTAAGGCTTGAAATGAACCATTTAAAATAGTAATGTAGCAGCTTGCATTTGGAAATTTTACCTTTCGTGCTTCATAAATCGTTATTGGCAGTGGAATAAGCAACGAGAATATCTTGTAAAAAGTATAAACAAAACTGTAAATTTAAAATTTTAGCTTTATCTCAATGAATGTTATTTTATTGTTTTTATTTTACAGTGATATTATAATTTCGATCCTCATCTTATCCAAATCAGTGTGATACTTATGTCCGATAACCTATAATCCTAATTCCTTGGAAATATGGCCAGAGGCAATGTTGCCACAATTTTTAACAAAGAAATTCTTCTACAAATCGTCCGTACAGAGTGACGTGATTGGAGGAGGGGGGGAGTACGCAATTGCAGTTCTCGTGGGCCCTCGCTGGATGCGGCACAACGGCACAACCCTCGGATCTGGGCCGGGCATTGTCTCCGCGCCTGCGCAGCGTATATCAACATATGACGTCACGTTGCGCAATGCACCTGTAATTGGTGCGGTTGTCATCTGCGCAGTGCGCGCCGTTATGGAGATCAGAGGGCCCGATATGCGCTGGCCTAGTTGTGCGCCACCGCATTTGGTCGCCGATACTGCGCGGCCGCGCCGAGATGTCACTTAACTTCGGGCTTAGCAAGGTTCCTTGTGTTTATCAAGTTTTTTTATGCAAATGAGTTCGCGGTTGTTTTGGAAGCTATATGTGAATGTCTAAAGAAAATCAACAAATTCTATCTAATGTACTAGAGTGAAAAGGCTTGTAATTGAAAATAAAATTGTAGCCTATGCTTAAATAACATTACTAGTATAATCACTCGTTCTCTAAATCAAGCAATTTAGTTTAACCATCTTTTAATGCAGTTCGTTAACCATTGTATCCCCTATGTCTTACGTTACCTGTTCCGTATGTATTACGTTGGCAGATGCTCTCGCCCGTGTGCTGTGTTACCAATGCGACAATACTACCCGCTTTCCACAGTTTACTGCTCTGTACTACAACCTCAAGCATGGTTTCACGAGAACTCAGCATATTTTGCATCAAATGCACAAGGTCCACAAAACGTTTTGTGTTTGCCTGAAAATGGAGCATTGACTCCGAAACAGCTGTAGCGCAGTTCTACTAATTTGGATTACTAGACGGTACAACAGGTATTTAAACCTTTATTGTTGTTATTATTAAGGTTAAACACCTTGCTTCAAATAAAAACATTTAGTTACGATATTCATAAAAAAATCATATACCTTTTACTGTTTGTTTGTGCTCATTTAATGAAGTTTATTAGCCAGTTTATCCTCTATTGTTTTACATAATCTCATTGATATGAGTAAATAGATCAAGGAATCAAAAATAGTAAGTCAAGAGATAGGCGACCTCACTGGAGTACCAAGTGTACTCAATGCAGCTGTCGTTACTTTGAAAATCAATCAATTTCCAAGCCAATGTTATGCGTTATTTAAATTAGCAAAAAAGAACTTTAATGGGTTTTAGGGCCCTTTCGTTGGGATAGATTAGATGGATCAAGAAATCATTAAAATCGGTTGAACAGGAGTTCTTTGTGCAGAAATTCAGTGATAAATGCTTATAGATTAATCAAAGATAAAGTGTAAGGTGTATGGCTACTCACCAAATTTCGCTTGCGAATGTTGATTATGTTCGTGCACCACTTCACATATCAGCCATTATTATTAAAAATCCAGTACTTTCCGCACTTTGTTTGCAAGTCTCGAGTAATTAAAGCTGTATATTTTCTTGCCAGGTTATTTATAATATACCGCTTCCGGTATTTCTACCACTATAACATTACATATTATTGAAAAGGTTATTGCTGTCATTACTCCGAGTTTTGATAATCACACTGTGGAATTAATCTCTTAATAATTTGAAGTTAATCATATTCGTACATAAATTTTGTTATTATTCAGTCAATCAATTTTGAAATTTCAATTCGTTGCCTAGCAAAATAATATTCTCAATGTAACAAAAATAAACTGCATTGAATCTACAGTCTAAATAATGCAAAGAAGGTCCTGATGGTCATTGAGAAATTCTACGAAAGTAAAATCCTGTTTTACCTCATTAGAGAATCAGAAAATTTAACATTGATGTACTTACAAAAAGTTTTTAATAAAGAATAGCCTATAAGAATAAAAATGAAACAGTCGCTCCAAAACATGCTCATTTTTATAAGTTTTTCCTCTTTCAACTCTTTCTGGATTTGATTGCAATTTAGACAAATTCCCGTCTATTCAAATTGAAGGTCAAATTGAGTAGTTTCTCTAATCTTCACCTCTTACTTTAGTGTTCAGTAGGAATTTATTAATAACTGCTTTTCCACAAACAACAGTTACGTGTTTAGATGTTTCGGTGACGGAAGCAGAGGCGAACTCCGAGATGTTATCTTCAGACGAGGGAGCAGCGGAGGTGAAAGTACAAGGGATCAACTACTACGGCTACGGTGAAGGTCTACAATTGGAATGGGTTTATTCCCGGGAATTACCTGACCGCCCCCCGCCTTTCGCCTCCGATCCGACCCTCCAATCCTCCAATCCTCTGTTTTTGTTTATGGCCATCGCTCCAGAGCTGTTATCTTCCGCTGCTGTGTCGGGCGATTTGTTCTCCGATCATCAAGTGGTCGGTATCGTAATACATTTAGGTAATGGCACCGGATCACTTCACTCCGTCGCAAATCTCGGGCCAAGGCTGCAGCTAGCACGATACCCGTTACCGTATATACCAGCGAGACTCGCCTACGGCTCGATGGGGGCTCCGCCCCCATGCCCCCTTAGGGGTTGCCCAGAAATTCGTTAATTGTTGTTTAAGTCGCATATAATGAACAGAATACATATAAATATAAGAGTTTGTAAATGAGCAAAATAAATGAGTTTGTCATTTATTTATAACATAGATTAACTCCCACAACTGCAGAAATAACCTAAATTTGAACTTATGCAACTAACTCAATCTAAGTAATGAAAATATATTCGCCTACGGCTCGTTTTCAGAGACTCTTTCCCAAACCCCCTTCCTAATTCCCCCGAATTGTGTAAAGGTTAATGGAGTTATGAATGAATTTAATGTATTTACTATGTAGGTATTGTATAAGTATTTACTTAAAATTATAAAATAAGTATAAATAAATATATGAAAAATTTTAATGTATAAACTGAATAAACAATGTGTAGTAGATCATCGAAAATAATGAAAAATCCCATTAAAACAAAATAATTGGAAATCTTAACAAAGTGGATAAAACCTGCCAAAAACCCCTTTTATTTACAAAAATACTATTCAGTTACTATCCTTCAATTAGTTGTGTTGAAATTCCAGGGGATAACATAACGATCCAGTAATATTGAATACAATGATAAATACATAATGTAATATTGGCATTCATTACAATTCCTTCATTTCAGTTTTTAATCGTGTTAAACTTTTAAATTTACATAATTTCCTAAAAATTACTGTCAGGGCAAATAAAAAAACTTCAAGCTTCTAAATACAATAATACAGTAGTTACTAACAAAAGTATGTTAAATAATGGTTAAAATATCAAAATTACCATAAACATCAAAGGACGTATGTTTTAGCCGTAGGACCAGGTCAGTAAATAACAATCAAAGTAAAACAATCATTTGTTTGATATAGCAATTCGTTCCGACTAACAGTCAAAAAAAGAATACGTGATATCGGGAGTCATCATGATAATTTTTAAGTTTGATAATTAAATTGATATTGGTACTGTGCAAGATATGTCTATGCGCAAAGTGAATGTTATGAGTAAAATATTATAGTAGTTGTAAAAGTACGTCTACATGGGGTAAAATTCCCCGCAAAAATAAATAAACATTTAAACGGACTGGAGGGCAAAAATTCATAGAACAAAACTTGTAGTAACTTGAAAGGTGTTCGCTAGGATTGCCTCAAATGTTATAATTTGGCCGCTAGAGTAGAAAAAAATAATGTCATATTTATTTTGGGTAAGAATATTTGGCCGCTAAATTTCGAAATCAGATAGTTTTCTATGGGGCAGAAAATAAAAAAAGCTTTTTATTTTAAATAAAAATACTGTACTGCCACCTTTTAAAATTAAACGTTAACTTAGTACACACTAAATAAATCAATTGTGTAATCTGCTATTTTAGTTAAAACTTTTATTCAATTGTAAAATTTAAATTAGCATGCTATCAGGTAAAGTCAATGATGTATTTAGTAATAAGTTCGTTAGAAATTAAGTGATATCCCAAATAAAGAACCAATTTTTGGGAGCGCTATCGTGCAAATATGATACTGTCTTACCGGGTGTCCCATACCACCCTTGCACCTCTTTTAAAATTGTACTTTAAAAAAAATGTGCCGTTGTAGGTAAACCTATTTTGCTCTGTTGATTGACACTGATTTCAATACAGAGGCGACCAGACGTAATTTTGAAGCAACTTTAAAATTTAATATTTTAAACCCTAATCATACTGATTTATAATAATAAATAGCATGACATTATTTTTTTAACTGGGGAAAATTTAACATACATTATGTCTGAACATTTTACATATAACAGAACTTACCAAACATGTAAATGTCTAAGAACCTCATTTAAAATAATATACCATCATAAAACATCAATTATCACGTGATTAGTTTTACTAAACATTTAAATACATGTTCATTAATCTCCGTCATGTTGTAAATTTAATATAAAAACATTTTTTACCAAACTGACAATTTTTGTTGGAAACGCATTTAAAAGAGTCTAAGACATTTTTGTGCCGAGACATTTTTGCTTAACCTAAAATGCTCAGAGAAGAATGAGGAAAATCTAAATTTCAACCTCGAAAGAGATTAACGAAAATTGCTTACTTTGAAGCATAAACTGGCAACACTGAGCATCCAGCGTTGCCTAGACCGTATGTTGAATGTACAATCTATAAAAATGATCAAAATAACTATCTAATAAAACAGATAAAAACATATGAACAGATATAAACCATATGATTAATTTAATAAGCAATGGAAATTTGGCAACGTTGCAAAATCATTCACCCGCCTTATTTCGTGGCCGCGACTTTAGTATGTAAATCATATGGCCGGTTAATTGTTTGTTAAGAATGTTTGTTGATTTTTGTGTTCGCCGAACAAGTTCGCCACGAATGTCCGGCTAGTGCGGACGCGGCTTAATGAGTTCGTTAGAAATTAAGTGCCATCCCAAATAAAGAACCAATTTTTGGGAGGACTATCGTGCAAATATGATATTGTCTTACCGGGTGTCCCATACCAACCTTGCACCTCTTGATTTCAATACAGAGGGGACCAGACGTAATTTTGAAGCAACTTTGAAATTTAATATTTTAAACCCTAATCATAATGATTTAGAATAATAAATAGCATGACATTATTTTTTTAACTGGGGAAAATTTAACATATATTATGTCTCATCATTTTACATATAACAGAACTTACCAAACATGTAAATGTCTAAGAACCTCATTTAAAATAATATACCACAAAACTTGTAGTAACTTGAAAGGTGTTCACTAGGATTGCCTCAAATGTTATAATTTGGCCGCTAGAGTAGAAAAAAATAATGTCATATTTATTTTGGGTAAAAATATTTGGCCGCTAAATTTCGAAATCAGATAGTTTTCTATGGGGCAGAAAATAAAAAAGCTTTTTATTTTAAATAAAAATACTGTACTGTCACCTTTTAAAATTAAACGTTAACTTAGTACGCACTAAATAAATCAATTGTGTAATCTGCTATTTTAGTTAAAACTTTTATTGAATTGTAAAATTTAAATTAGCATGCTATCAGGTAAAGTCAATGATGTATTTAGTAATAAGTTCGTTAGAAATTAAGTGATATCCCAAATAAAGAACCAATTTTTGGGAGCGCTATCGTTCAAATATGATACTGTCTTACCGGGTGTCCCATACCACCCTTGCACCTCTTTTAAAATTGTACTGATCATTTTACATATAACAGAACTTACCAAACATGTAAATGTCTAAGAACCTCATTTAAAATAATATACCATCATAAAACATCAATTATCACGTAATTAGTTTTACTAAACATTTAAATACATGTTCATTAATCTCCGTCATGTTGTAAATTTAATAAAAAAAACTTTTATTAAAGGACCAAACTGACAATTTTTGTTGGAAACGTATTTAAAAGAGTCTAAGACATTTTTGTGCCGAGACATTTTTGCTTAACCTAAAATGCTCAGAGAAGAATGAGGAAAATATAAATTTCAACCTCAAATATTCAATAAACTGCTAAAATTACGCGTACAAGATCAAATTGTAAAGTTTTCTTAAAAACCGTGTAAAACTAAAAAAAATTATTTAAAGTGAGAGTTTGTATTTGACATCAGTGACTTCCAGTCTGGAGAGGTAATTTCAGATACACCCTGTACATTGAAATTACTCTCGGTGGATAGACCGCTTTACCTATAAAGGCACAATTGGTTAATGTTATAAAATTTCTTAAAAAGAGTGTTTCGGTAATCCGCGACTCCCAATATGTTGGCAATTTTCTCAACAATACAGGTCGGTAAGTTTAGTTCTCGCTTGGGAATCACTCTGTAGTAAGTAATATATAGGAGATCTACTTTACCGACTTTTAACGAATTTCTGATACCCCGATGAGTGAGTCAGTCAGTTACACATTCGGGAGTATATAATTTAGACTCGCCTACGGCTCGATGGGGGCTCCGCCCCCATGCCCCCTTAGGGGTTGTCCTGCATTCGTAAATTACTTAAGAGCCGATTTGAAGCAGGTTAGTTCCACCGAAAAACTGGTCCACCATGACAGTAAGAAAACCGGCTAATACACACTACCCATAATCAACAATAATAAAAAGCTTTGAAAATCGCCTATGGCTAGTTTTTAAAATTACTTCCTAAGTTCCCCTTAATTCGTAACATTGAGAGAGAGGTGAAATCAGAATCAACCATGCAAATATTTTAGGTATCGTGCTGAATGGAGGCTCCACCCCTTACACCCTAATTAGTTGCCCCTATTCGTAAATTGCTGTATGTAAAAATCTCAAACACTGAACAGCCTAGTTGAGGCCTTCGCTTCCATACCCCCTCGTTGTGTTCGCCGAATTAGTTTGTAGTTTACCAAGTGTCAAACGTTAAAGATCTTTCCATAATATTTTTAATTAAATTGTTAAGGATTTTATACGCAACTATACTGTAGTAAACGAATTGTCGGGGGATTTGAAGCCATGCCTAGCCTCACCCTTCTAGCGCAAGAAGTATAAAATAAAGAAACACAATAAAATAGATGACAAAGTAGAATGAATAAGCTAAATAAAATATTTTGAAGATCAGTGAAGAAATAAACAATTTACCTAAAAGAAAAATAGAAAAACATGAACAAACGGTTTGGAACCTGCCAAAGACCCCTGTTAACTATTCTTGTCACTTCCCTTAAATTATGTCGAAGTTAGGGTTACAGGGATATTTTACAAGTTCAGTGAATCCAAAATTCGAACTTCAAATAAAATATAACTGTAGTTAGTTCTACAAACAAGTTGTATGAAATTTAGTAGTAATAAAAGTTGTAAATCGGTCTTAAAGTAACGATTTGAGATACGACAAAAAGTAAAAGGTTTAAAAGTTAGATTTATGTCACCAATTCACAAACAACCTATACTTAAACAGTATAGGTAACAGAGAAATCCGTTTATATTCAACAGGTAAGATAAAAAACACATAATATTAGATGACATTAATTATAATATTTAAGTTCAAATTTTTAAGAGTGTTAAACATTTAAATATAGTGAATTTCTTTTAATATCACTGTCAAGCTATAAGTTAGGATATTCAACAGGTAAGATAAAAAACACATAATATTAGATGACATTAATTATAATATTTAAGTTCAAATTTTTAAGAGTGTTAAACATTTAAATATAGTGAATTTCTTTTAATATCACTGTCAAGTTATAAGTTAATACAAAACTTCAAGCTTATGGTGAAGCAAAATGCAAAAATTCAGCTACTTACAGCTAAGTTAATGGAATGTTTTGCAGTAGAACTATAAAAACAATAAAAACCTTGAAATTAGGAATAATTTCCGTACTTCAAGCTCTGTTCAATGTTTTAAACTTTTAAATCTAGTAGCTTTCCTTTTAATCAAAGTTAATACAAAACCTCAAGCTTCTTAATACAATATTACTGTAGTTACTGAATAAAGTATTGCAAGTATTAATTAAACATTGCAGATATACCTCAAATAGTCGGAGACCAAAGTTTTGGGTCAGTAAGTAACAAACAATTATAAAACAATCAGTTCCGCCTAGTAGGCAAATAAAGACATAATTTTGGCATTCATCACAATTTTTTTTTTTTTTTTTTTTTTTTGAGACTTTTATTTATATCGGTGATGTCCAAGATATGTGCATGCGCAATTTCGAAAGATCTAAAAAATATGACTGTAGTTATTATAAAATTACGCTAAACCCCCCACATAAATAAATAAGTAAACGTTAAAAAACGTACTGGAGGGTTTAGGACCAACAAAACATGATAAACTGGCATTAATTATGAATTATTATTTACGAGTTCAATTTTTTAGCACTGTTACACTTCTAAATACAGTGAATTTCCTTTAAATATTACTGTCAAGCTAAGTTAATACAAAAGTTAAAGCTTATGGGGAAGCAACACGCAAAATTCAGCTAAATACAGTAAAATTAAAAAAATGTTTTAAAAAAACAATAATAAACTAAAACAATAAAAAACAATAAAAAACTTGAAATTCCGAAAATATTCCCTACTTCAAGCTCTGTGTATCGAGTTTGGCATATTTGAAACAAAGCTGTAGTAAAAGATCGTCTCAAATATTTTATAGGCCCAACCGTTTTTGCCGCTAGAGCAGAAGAACTAAAATAATTTTACATTTAGTGAAGGACTACGTGGTTGATAAATCTAAAAAAGAAAAAAAACTATATAACTCCTACATGACATTACACAAGTATATCTTGGCGATTTACGGAGGAAGATACAGCAATATGTCGAGTTTTTTTATTTCAAAATAACCTAAATTTCAGTAATTTAATGTGCTTTTGATAAGTTTGCCTTGGGAGAGCTAAACAAGAAACGATACAAATTAATTAAAGCTTATGGGGAAGCAACACGCAAAATTCAGCTAAATACAGTAAAATTAAAAAAATGTTTTAAAAAAACAATAATAAACTAAAACAATAAAAAACAATAAAAAACTTGAAATTCCGAAAATATTCCCTACTTCAAGCTCTGTGTATCGAGTTTGGCATATTTGAAACAAAGTTGTAGTAAAAGATCGTCTCAAATATTTTATAGGCCCAACCGTTTTTGCCGCTAGAGCAGAAGAACTAAAATAATTTTACATTTAGTGAAGGACTACGTGGTTGATAAATCTAAAAAAGAAAAAAAAACTATATAACTCCTACATGACATTACACAAGTATATCTTGGCGATTTACGGAGGAAGATACAGCAATATGTCGAGTTTTTTTATTTCAAAATAACCTAAATTTCAGTAATTTAATGTGCTTTTGATAAGTTTGCCTTGGGAGAGCTAAACAAGAAACGATACAAATTAATTTTATTCCTATAAATATATCAACCTATATTATTTGAGGGGGTAAACTTTGAAATAATTAATGTAAGGATTAATTTGAACGTGTAGAATTTGAAGTAAACGTCAATATTAAAAATGTCACAACATTGCTAGCCAAATGGAAGAAAATTGGCCATAGGCAGATCCTTCACTCAATTCCATTTTAAAGTGCAAGCTGAATTTCGCACCCTAATATAATAAGAAGTGAAAGATCTTGTTACAAGTCTTGTTAACAAGCGCACATTTCATTGACCAGGGTCCCTCTCTTAAATCTATAACCATTGGGATGATGGTTAAATGATTACACAACTTAGATTAAGGGGTATTGCAGTACAGCCGTGGTACAGTAGATCAAATTACAGGTTTAGTTCTCGGACTTATATTATTGAACAAATTTAACTACAGTATGTGATCTACTGTACCACTGCTGTACTGCACTACTCCTCAATCTGCCTTACCGACACCTCACGAATTTCTGATACCCCGATGAGTCAGTTACACATTCGGGAGTATATAATTTAGACTCGCCTACGGCTCGATGGGGCTTCGCCCCATGCCCCTTGGGGGTTGCCCTAAATTCGTAAATTAATAAGAAGTCAAATTGTTAAACAGGTTAGTTCCAACCGAAGAACGGGTCAATTTAAGATCATCAGTGAGTGAGTAAGTGAGTCAGTCAGTTACACATGGGGCTGTATATATTATGTAAATATTCTAGGTGTTATGCTTGATGGAGGGTCCAACCCAATAATTGGTAGCCCCAATTCCGTAAATTACTGTCAAAACCTCATACAATGAACAGGCTAGTTGAGGGCTCAACTCCAACGACAGTAACAGAAGCCGCCAATACACACTACTCACAATAAATAATACAGTAATAAGCTTTTAAATTTGCCCACGGCTCATGGTTTAATCCCACTCCCTAGCTTCCCTTAGTTCATTAAAAAATATAATGGAGTTGTGAAATATTAATGAACTATGTAAATAGTTATGCTCAAAAGTTGTTGTGTAAAAATTAGGAGATACGATTATGATTGCACATGATTGAGGTAATCGCTGTATTCTGAAAAGATAAAAGTGGAATAAAATTATAAGTTTATATAGAGGATCGTTGTATGTATTAGAAGAAAAAAAGGCACAAAATCAAGATATTTGAAATTAAAAAAAATGGTTTAGGCTAAGATGCTTCAGTTCCGCCACGGGGTGGCCAAGAAACGCAGGAATCATATAGGTACCATATAGAGAAACGATAACAATTTTATCATTCAAAATCAGCAATTATTAATTTAACAGTTTTAAATGTTATATACATATTACTTCAGAAAATTAATAAAAATAGAGCCCTTGTAGTATGTAATAGCTCACAGGGTATAAAGTACTATAATCATGAAGTCTTAAAGTCTTTATATAGTCTTAAAATGAAGAAAATTGCAACTTAAGAACCATAAAATCGGCGTACATTATGCATTTTCAACCAATGGTAGTAAAAAAAACCAATTGTGAAATAATAGCCAAAAAAGGATTATTGATTAAATTAAAATATACTGAAAGAGTTACAATAATTGATAAGCATAGACTAGTTTTCAATTACAACAATAATAGGGTTAATCGAGACTTTGTGTGAGAGCACTGCATTGAGGAAGTTTGACGGACAAAGTGGCAGCGAGAAAAATTACTATTGAGTTTAATTCAATTGGTTAGTTTAATATTTCTCAGCCTGATGGGTCATCAGATATGTAGATGGTCTTAAAAAAACGTAGGAAGTAGGTAAATGTTAGCGAAGGTAAGAATGGAAAGTTCAATTGTTCTATAACTTAATATGTTCAATCGATTCCTAAACTAAAATCTAAGCCTGATTGGACAGCAGCAAATAGGTCAAAGACCGGATGTCAGACGTGTTGGGACACGTTCAACTCTTCAAAGTAAAACTGTACCAGAACTATCAACTGAAGCGCTATATTCAATCTGGGGATTCATATAGAGAGACAGCATACAAATAGTAGAAAATTAAGTTAAAATTACTGTATTAGGTAATTTTTGTGCGAAAATCTACAAGAAATGTTCCAGCATGAGAAAACTAAAGTCTAGAAAATGTATTAAGACCTAATATATCTTTAGCAATTAATATAGAAATGAAAGCGGACATTACCTGAATGTAAAGATACGCTTTCGATTCAGTAAATTCATTTTCAATAATAACACAGCAATCAGAGGGACAACCATACTCAAACAACTGTGCGTCCAATCGAGATTAATTATCGGGAAGAGGTGTAGTTAAAAGATATCATTTAAATACAAGCGAGAACTAAGCGACTATAATAGCGCTCCAAGCGACATCTCTAAGAACCAACGTACTTCCTTACGACACCTCGTCTTTTGAGAATTATTTATAATTTGAAAGCTGAAAATTTTTAGTTTTTGGGCATTAATACTGTCTAGAACAAAGCGAGAATTGCTGAAATAACCCGCTCTCTATGCAGAAAAACACCGTCGTCTAATCAAGACTTTCATGCAAACGTAATTCAATAATGGTATCATACACGGGTGTAATTGAAAGAGATCATTTAAACATGAGCGAGAACTAAACCTGCAAAGTGATCTACGATACCACGCGGTGATATACGCTGATACGGCTGAACTACGTTACCGACAAATCTATATTTTTAACCTTTTTTATAGTTTAAAAGTAAAAAAGTTGTAGTTTTATGATTTTCCCTAAATTGAAACATCTCAAAGAATGTCCATGCCAAATTTCAAGTCTCTATCTTAAACGGTCGCTTCAGGACTTTAAGATCATCAGTGAGTCAGTCAGTCAGTCAGTTACACATGGGGCTGTATATATTATAGACTCGCCTACGGCTCGATGGGGCTTCGCCCCATGCCCCTTGGGGGTTGCCCTAAATTCGTAAATTAATAAGAAGTCAAATTGTTAAACAGGTTAGTTCCAACCGAAGAACGGGTCAATTTAAGATCATCAGTGAGTGAGTAAGTCAGTCAGTCAGTTACACATGGGGCTGTATATATTATGTAAATATTCTAGGTGTTATGCTTGATGGAGGGTCCAACCCAATAATTGGTAGCCCCAATTCCGTAAATTACTGTCAAAACCTCATACAATGAACAGGCTAGTTGAGGGCTCAACTCCAACGACAGTAACAGAAGCCGCCAATACACACTACTCACAATAAATAATACAGTAATAAGCTTTTAAATTTGCCCACGGCTCATGGTTTAATCCCTCTCCCTAGCTTCCCTTAGTTCATTAAAAAATATGATGGAGTTGTGAAATATTAATGAACTATGTAAATAGTTATGCTCAAAAGTTGTTGTGTAAAAATTAGGAGATACGATTATGATTGCACATGATTGAGGTAATCGCTGTATTCTGAAAAGATAAAAGTGGAATAAAATTATAAGTTTATATAGAGGATCGTTGTATGTATTAGAAGAAAAAAAGGCACAAAATCAAGATATTTGAAATTAAAAAAAATGGTTTAGGCTAAGATGCTTCAGTTCCGCCACGGGGTGGCCAAGAAACGCAGGAATCATATAGGTACCATATAGAGAAACGATAACAATTTTATCATTCAAAATCAGCAATTATTAATTTAACAGTTTTAAATGTTATATACATATTACTTCAGAAAATTAATAAAAATAGAGCCCTTGTAGTATGTAATAGCTCACAGGGTATAAAGTACTATAATCATGAAGTCTTAAAGTCTTTATATAGTCTTAAAATGAAGAAAATTGCAACTTAAGAACCATAAAATCGGCGTACATTATGCATTTTCAACCAATGGTAGTAAAAAAAACCAATTGTGAAATAATAGCCAAAAAAGGATTATTGATTAAATTAAAATATACTGAAAGAGTTACAATAATTGATAAGCATAGACTAGTTTTCAATTACAACAATAATAGGGTTAATCGAGACTTTGTGTGAGAGCACTGCATTGAGGAAGTTTGACGGACAAAGTGGCAGCGAGAAAAATTACTATTGAGTTTAATTCAATTGGTTAGTTTAATATTTCTCAGCCTGATGGGTCATCAGATATGTAGATGGTCTTAAAAAAACGTAGGAAGTAGGTAAATGTTAGCGAAGGTAAGAATGGAAAGTTCAATTGTTCTATAACTTAATATGTTCAATCGATTCCTAAACTAAAATCTAAGCCTGATTGGACAGCAGCAAATAGGTCAAAGACCGGATGTCAGACGTGTTGGGACACGTTCAACTCTTCAAAGTAAAACTGTACCAGAACTATCAACTGAAGCGCTATATTCAATCTGGGGATTCATATAGAGAGACAGCATACAAATAGTAGAAAATTAAGTTAAAATTACTGTATTAGGTAATTTTTGTGCGAAAATCTACAAGAAATGTTCCAGCATGAGAAAACTAAAGTCTAGAAAATGTATTAAGACCTAATATATTTTTAGCAATTAATATAGAAATGAAAGCGGACATTACCTGAATGTAAAGATACGCTTTCGATTCAGTAAATTCATTTTCAATAATAACACAGCAATCAGAGGGACAACCATACTCAAACAACTGTGCGTCCAATCGAGATTAATTATCGGGAAGAGGTGTAGTTAAAAGATATCATTTAAATACAAGCGAGAACTAAGCGACTATAATAGCGCTCCAAGCGACATCTCTAAGAACCAACGTACTTCCTTACGACACCTCGTCTTTTGAGAATTATTTATAATTTGAAAGCTGAAAATTTTTAGTTTTTGGGCATTAATACTGTCTAGAACAAAGCGAGAATTGCTGAAATAACCCGCTCTCTATGCAGAAAAACACCGTCGTCTAATCAAGACTTTCATGCAAACGTAATTCAATAATGGTATCATACACGGGTGTAATTGAAAGAGATCATTTAAACATGAGCGAGAACTAAACCTGCAAAGTGATCTACGATACCACGCGGTGATATACGCTGATACGGCTGAACTACGTTACCGACAAATCTATATTTTTAACCTTTTTTATAGTTTAAAAGTAAAAAAGTTGTAGTTTTATGATTTTCCCTAAATTGAAACATCTCAAAGAATGTCCATGCCAAATTTCAAGTCTCTATCTTAAACGGTCGCTTCAGGACTTTAAGATCATCAGTGAGTCAGTCAGTCAGTCAGTTACACATGGGGCTGTATATATTATAGACTCGCCTACGGCTCGATGGGGCTTCGCCCCATGCCCCTTGGGGGTTGCCCTAAATTCGTAAATTAATAAGAAGTCAAATTGTTAAACAGGTTAGTTCCAACCGAAGAACGGGTCAATTTAAGATCATCAGTGAGTGAGTAAGTCAGTCAGTCAGTTACACATGGGGCTGTATATATTATGTAAATATTCTAGGTGTTATGCTTGATGGAGGGTCCAACCCAATAATTGGTAGCCCCAATTCCGTAAATTACTGTCAAAACCTCATACAATGAACAGGCTAGTTGAGGGCTCAACTCCAACGACAGTAACAGAAGCCGCCAATACACACTACTCACAATAAATAATACAGTAATAAGCTTTTAAATTTGCCCACGGCTCATGGTTTAATCCCTCTCCCTAGCTTCCCTTAGTTCATTAAAAAATATGATGGAGTTGTGAAATATTAATGAACTATGTAAATAGTTATGCTCAAAAGTTGTTGTGTAAAAATTAGGAGATACGATTATGATTGCACATGATTGAGGTAATCGCTGTATTCTGAAAAGATAAAAGTGGAATAAAATTATAAGTTTATATAGAGGATCGTTGTATGTATTAGAAGAAAAAAAGGCACAAAATCAAGATATTTGAAATTAAAAAAAATGGTTTAGGCTAAGATGCTTCAGTTCCGCCACGGGGTGGCCAAGAAACGCAGGAATCATATAGGTACCATATAGAGAAACGATAACAATTTTATCATTCAAAATCAGCAATTATTAATTTAACAGTTTTAAATGTTATATACATATTACTTCAGAAAATTAATAAAAATAGAGCCCTTGTAGTATGTAATAGCTCACAGGGTATAAAGTACTATAATCATGAAGTCTTAAAGTCTTTATATAGTCTTACAATGAAGAAAATTGCAACTTAAGAACCATAAAATCGGCGTACATTATGCATTTTCAACCAATGGTAGTAAAAAAAACCAATTGTGAAATAATAGCCAAAAAAGGATTATTGATTAAATTAAAATATACTGAAAGAGTTACAATAATTGATAAGCATAGACTAGTTTTCAATTACAACAATAATAGGGTTAATCGAGACTTTGTGTGAGAGCACTGCATTGAGGAAGTTTGACGGACAAAGTGGCAGCGAGAAAAATTACTATTGAGTTTAATTCAATTGGTTAGTTTAATATTTCTCAGCCTGATGGGTCATCAGATATGTAGATGGTCTTAAAAAAACGTAGGAAGTAGGTAAATGTTAGCGAAGGTAAGAATGGAAAGTTCAATTGTTCTATAACTTAATATGTTCAATCGATTCCTAAACTAAAATCTAAGCCTGATTGGACAGCAGCAAATAGGTCAAAGACCGGATGTCAGACGTGTTGGGACACGTTCAACTCTTCAAAGTAAAACTGTACCAGAACTATCAACTGAAGCGCTATATTCAATCTGGGGATTCATATAGAGAGACAGCATACAAATAGTAGAAAATTAAGTTAAAATTACTGTATTAGGTAATTTTTGTGCGAAAATCTACAAGAAATGTTCCAGCATGAGAAAACTAAAGTCTAGAAAATGTATTAAGACCTAATATATTTTTAGCAATTAATATAGAAATGAAAGCGGACATTACCTGAATGTAAAGATACGCTTTCGATTCAGTAAATTCATTTTCAATAATAACACAGCAATCAGAGGGACAACCATACTCAAACAACTGTGCGTCCAATCGAGATTAATTATCGGGAAGAGGTGTAGTTAAAAGATATCATTTAAATACAAGCGAGAACTAAGCGACTATAATAGCGCTCCAAGCGACATCTCTAAGAACCAACGTACTTCCTTACGACACCTCGTCTTTTGAGAATTATTTATAATTTGAAAGCTGAAAATTTTTAGTTTTTGGGCATTAATACTGTCTAGAACAAAGCGAGAATTGCTGAAATAACCCGCTCTCTATGCAGAAAAACACCGTCGTCTAATCAAGACTTTCATGCAAACGTAATTCAATAATGGTATCATACACGGGTGTAATTGAAAGAGATCATTTAAACATGAGCGAGAACTAAACCTGCAAAGTGATCTACGATACCACGCGGTGATATACGCTGATACGGCTGAACTACGTTACCGACAAATCTATATTTTTAACCTTTTTTATAGTTTAAAAGTAAAAAAGTTGTAGTTTTATGATTTTCCCTAAATTGAAACATCTCAAAGAATGTCCATGCCAAATTTCAAGTCTCTATCTTAAACGGTCGCTTCAGGACTTTAAGATCATCAGTGAGTCAGTCAGTCAGTCAGTTACACATGGGGCTGTATATATTATAGACTCGCCTACGGCTCGATGGGGCTTCGCCCCATGCCCCTTGGGGGTTGCCCTAAATTCGTAAATTAATAAGAAGTCAAATTGTTAAACAGGTTAGTTCCAACCGAAGAACGGGTCAATTTAAGATCATCAGTGAGTGAGTAAGTCAGTCAGTCAGTTACACATGGGGCTGTATATATTATGTAAATATTCTAGGTGTTATGCTTGATGGAGGGTCCAACCCAATAATTGGTAGCCCCAATTCCGTAAATTACTGTCAAAACCTCATACAATGAACAGGCTAGTTGAGGGCTCAACTCCAACGACAGTAACAGAAGCCGCCAATACACACTACTCACAATAAATAATACAGTAATAAGCTTTTAAATTTGCCCACGGCTCATGGTTTAATCCCTCTCCCTAGCTTCCCTTAGTTCATTAAAAAATATGATGGAGTTGTGAAATATTAATGAACTATGTAAATAGTTATGCTCAAAAGTTGTTGTGTAAAAATTAGGAGATACGATTATGATTGCACATGATTGAGGTAATCGCTGTATTCTGAAAAGATAAAAGTGGAATAAAATTATAAGTTTATATAGAGGATCGTTGTATGTATTAGAAGAAAAAAAGGCACAAAATCAAGATATTTGAAATTAAAAAAAATGGTTTAGGCTAAGATGCTTCAGTTCCGCCACGGGGTGGCCAAGAAACGCAGGAATCATATAGGTACCATATAGAGAAACGATAACAATTTTATCATTCAAAATCAGCAATTATTAATTTAACAGTTTTAAATGTTATATACATATTACTTCAGAAAATTAATAAAAATAGAGCCCTTGTAGTATGTAATAGCTCACAGGGTATAAAGTACTATAATCATGAAGTCTTAAAGTCTTTATATAGTCTTACAATGAAGAAAATTGCAACTTAAGAACCATAAAATCGGCGTACATTATGCATTTTCAACCAATGGTAGTAAAAAAAACCAATTGTGAAATAATAGCCAAAAAAGGATTATTGATTAAATTAAAATATACTGAAAGAGTTACAATAATTGATAAGCATAGACTAGTTTTCAATTACAACAATAATAGGGTTAATCGAGACTTTGTGTGAGAGCACTGCATTGAGGAAGTTTGACGGACAAAGTGGCAGCGAGAAAAATTACTATTGAGTTTAATTCAATTGGTTAGTTTAATATTTCTCAGCCTGATGGGTCATCAGATATGTAGATGGTCTTAAAAAAACGTAGGAAGTAGGTAAATGTTAGCGAAGGTAAGAATGGAAAGTTCAATTGTTCTATAACTTAATATGTTCAATCGATTCCTAAACTAAAATCTAAGCCTGATTGGACAGCAGCAAATAGGTCAAAGACCGGATGTCAGACGTGTTGGGACACGTTCAACTCTTCAAAGTAAAACTGTACCAGAACTATCAACTGAAGCGCTATATTCAATCTGGGGATTCATATAGAGAGACAGCATACAAATAGTAGAAAATTAAGTTAAAATTACTGTATTAGGTAATTTTTGTGCGAAAATCTACAAGAAATGTTCCAGCATGAGAAAACTAAAGTCTAGAAAATGTATTAAGACCTAATATATTTTTAGCAATTAATATAGAAATGAAAGCGGACATTACCTGAATGTAAAGATACGCTTTCGATTCAGTAAATTCATTTTCAATAATAACACAGCAATCAGAGGGACAACCATACTCAAACAACTGTGCGTCCAATCGAGATTAATTATCGGGAAGAGGTGTAGTTAAAAGATATCATTTAAATACAAGCGAGAACTAAGCGACTATAATAGCGCTCCAAGCGACATCTCTAAGAACCAACGTACTTCCTTACGACACCTCGTCTTTTGAGAATTATTTATAATTTGAAAGCTGAAAATTTTTAGTTTTTGGGCATTAATACTGTCTAGAACAAAGCGAGAATTGCTGAAATAACCCGCTCTCTATGCAGAAAAACACCGTCGTCTAATCAAGACTTTCATGCAAACGTAATTCAATAATGGTATCATACACGGGTGTAATTGAAAGAGATCATTTAAACATGAGCGAGAACTAAACCTGCAAAGTGATCTACGATACCACGCGGTGATATACGCTGATACGGCTGAACTACGTTACCGACAAATCTATATTTTTAACCTTTTTTATAGTTTAAAAGTAAAAAAGTTGTAGTTTTATGATTTTCCCTAAATTGAAACATCTCAAAGAATGTCCATGCCAAATTTCAAGTCTCTATCTTAAACGGTCGCTTCAGGACTTTAAGATCATCAGTGAGTCAGTCAGTCAGTCAGTTACACATGGGGCTGTATATATTATAGACTCGCCTACGGCTCGATGGGGCTTCGCCCCATGCCCCTTGGGGGTTGCCCTAAATTCGTAAATTAATAAGAAGTCAAATTGTTAAACAGGTTAGTTCCAACCGAAGAACGGGTCAATTTAAGATCATCAGTGAGTGAGTAAGTCAGTCAGTCAGTTACACATGGGGCTGTATATATTATGTAAATATTCTAGGTGTTATGCTTGATGGAGGGTCCAACCCAATAATTGGTAGCCCCAATTCCGTAAATTACTGTCAAAACCTCATACAATGAACAGGCTAGTTGAGGGCTCAACTCCAACGACAGTAACAGAAGCCGCCAATACACACTACTCACAATAAATAATACAGTAATAAGCTTTTAAATTTGCCCACGGCTCATGGTTTAATCCCTCTCCCTAGCTTCCCTTAGTTCATTAAAAAATATGATGGAGTTGTGAAATATTAATGAACTATGTAAATAGTTATGCTCAAAAGTTGTTGTGTAAAAATTAGGAGATACGATTATGATTGCACATGATTGAGGTAATCGCTGTATTCTGAAAAGATAAAAGTGGAATAAAATTATAAGTTTATATAGAGGATCGTTGTATGTATTAGAAGAAAAAAGGCACAAAATCAAGATATTTGAAATTTAAAAAAAAATGGTTTAGGCTAAGATGCTTCAGTTCCGCCAAGGGGTGGCCAAGAAACGCAGGAATCATATAGGTACCATATAGAGAAACGATAACAATTTTATCATTCAAAATCAGCAATTATTAATTTAACAGTTTTAAATGTTATATACATATTACTTCAGAAAATTAATAAAAATAGAGCCCTTGTAGTATGTAATAGCTCACAGGGTATAAAGTACTACAATCATGAAGTCTTAAAGTCTTTATATAGTCTTAAAATGAAGAAAATTGCAACTTAAGAACCATAAAATCGGCGTACATTATGCATTTTCAACCAATGGTAGTAAAAAAAAACCAATTGTGAAATAATAGCCAAAAAAAGGATTATTGATTAAATTAAAATATACTGAAAGAGTTACAATAATTGATAAGCATAGAATAGTTTTCAATTACAACAATAATAGGGTTAATCGAGACTTTGTGTGAGAGCACTGCATTGAGGAAGTTTGACGGACAAAGTGGCAGCGAGAAAAATTACTATTGAGTTTAATTCAATTGGTTAGTTTAATATTTCTCAGCCTGATGGGTCATCAGATATGTAGATGGTCTTAAAAAAAACGTAGGAAGTAGGTAAATGTTAGCGAAGGTAAGAATGGAAAGTTCAATTGTTCTATAACTTAATATGTTCAATCGATTCCTAAACTAAAATTTAAGCCTGATTGGACAGCAGCAAATAGGTCAAAGACCGGATGTCAGACGTGTTGGGACACGTTCAACTCTTCAAAGTAAAACTGTACCAGAACTATCAACTGAAGCGCTATATTCAATCTGGGGATTCATATAGAGAGACAGCATACAAATAGTAGAAAATTAAGTTAAAATTACTGTATTAGGTAATTTTTGTGCGAAAATCTACAAGAAATTTTCCAGCATGAGAAAACTAAAGTCTAGAAAATGTATTAAGACCTAATATATTTTTAGCAATTAATATAGAAATTAAAGCGGACATCACCTGAATGTAAAGATACGCTTTCGATTCAGTAAATTCATTTTCAATAATAACACAGCAATCAGAGGGACAACCATACTCAAACAACTGTGCGCCCAATCGAGATTAATTATCGGGAAGAGGTGTAGTTAAAAGATATCATTTAAATACAAGCGAGAACTAAGCGACTATAATAGCGCTCCAAGCGACATCTCTAAGAACCAACGTACTTCCTTACGACACCTCGTCTTTTGAGAATTATTTATAATTTGAAAGCTGAAAATTTTTAGTTTTTGGGCATTAATACTGTCTAGAACAAAGCGAGAATTGCTGAAATAACCCGCTCTCTATGCAGAAAAACACCGTCGTCTAATCAAGACATTCATGCTAACGTAATTCAATAATGGTATCATACACGGGTGTAATTGAAAGAGATCATTTAAACACGAGCGAGAACTAAACCTGAAGTGTGATCTACGATACCACGCGGTGATATACGCTGATACGGCTGAACTACGTTACCGACAAATCTATATTTATTACCTTTTTTATAGTTTAAAAGTAAAAAAGTTGTAGTTTTATGATTTTTCCTAAATTGAAACATCTCAATGAATGTCCATGCCAAATTTCAAGTCTCTATCTTAAACGGTCGCTTCAGGAATTTAAGATCATCAGTGAGTCAGTCAGTTACACATGGGGCTGTATATATTATGGACTCGCCTACGGCTCGATGGGGCTTCGCCCCATGCCCCTTAGGGGTTTCCCTAAATTGGTAAATTAATAAGAAGTCAAGTTGTTAAACAGGTTAGTTCCAACCGAAGAACGGGTCAGCCGAGACAGTAACAAAACTATCTAATACTCTAAATTCACAATCGATAGTAAAAAAAGCTTTAATAATCTCCTATTAGTAGGTTTTAATACTCCTCCTTAGTAAATAGTTTTAAAAAAAATTGAGCTGTGAGATAAATATTATTTATGTAAATATTCTAGGTGTTATGCTTGATGGAGGGTCCAACCCAATAATTGGTTGCCCCAATTCCTTAAATTACTGTCAAAACCTCATACAATGAACAGGCTAGTTGAGGGCTCAACTCCAACGGCAGTAACAGAAGCTGCCAATATACACTACTCACAATAAATAATAATAAGCTTTGAAATTTGCTCACGGCTCATGGTATAATCCCACTCCCCCCTTAATTCGTAAAAAATATAATGGAGTTGTGAAATATTAATGAACTATGTAAATAGTCATGCTCAAAAGTTGTGTAAAAATTTGGAGATACGATTATGATTGCACATGATTGAGGTAATAATAGCTGTATTCTGAAAAGATAAAAGTGGAATAAAATTATAAGTTTATATAGAGGATCGTTGTATGTAATAGAAGAAAAACGGGACAAAATCAAGATATATGAAATTATAAAAAAAAATGGTATAGGCTAAGATGCTTCAGTTCCGCCACGGGGTGGCCAAGAAACGCAGGAATCATATATGTACCATATAGAGAAACGATAACAATTTTATCATTCAAAATCAGAAATTATTAGTTTAACAATTTTAAATGTTATATATATATATATATTAGTTCAGAAAATTAATAAAAATAGAGCCCTAGTAGTATGTAATAGATCACAGGGTATTAGGTACTATAATCATGAAGTCTTTAAGTCTTTATATAGTCTTAAAATGAAGAAAGTTGCAACTTAAGAACCATAAAATCGGCGTACATTATGCATTTTCAACCAATGGTAGTAAAAAAAAACCAATTGTGAAATAATAGCCAAAAAAGGATTATCGGTTAAATTAAAATATACTGAAAGAGTTACAATAATTGATAAGTATAGAATAGTTTTTAAATTACAACAATAATAGGGTTAATCGAGACTTTAGGTGAGAGCACTGCATTGAGGAAGTTTGACGGACAAAGTGGCAGCGAGAAAAATTACTATTGAGTTTAATTCAATTGGTTATTATAATATTTCTCAGCCCGATGGGTCATCAGATATGTAGATGGTTTAAAAAAAAACGTCGGAAGTAGGTAAACATTAGCCAAGGTAAGAATGGAAAGTTCAATCGTTCTATAACTTGATATGTTCAATCGTTTCCTAAACTAAAATCTAAGCCTGATTGGACGGCAGCAAATAGGTCAAAGACCGGATGTCAAACGTGTTGGGACACGTTCAACCTTCAAAGTAAAACTGCACCAGAACTATCAACTGAAGCGCTATATTCAATCTGGGGATTCATATAGAGAGACAGCATACAAATAGTAGAAAATTAAGAATAATTACTGTATTAGGGTTTTTTTTGTGCGAAAACCTACAAGAAATTTTCCAGCATGAGAAGACTAAAGTCTAGAAAATGTAGTAAGACCTACAATATTTTTAGCAATTAATCATTTACTTTGCGGGCGTTACTGCGGCAAAAAATATGCAGTACTAGAATAATATGTTTAAAGTATTCGCACAAGCTTCGTAGAGCTCACCATAGTAATTGATAAAATTAATAATATAATATTGTAACAAAGTATTCCAGCACTACGCTCAATCGTCTCTCAAAAGACAAGAGTAATAGCAATAGCCAATATGAACAAATGAATTTAAATAAAACGAAACGAGAACCTCAAAATTTCAATCAACATTTTCGTATTACTTTAGAGTACGTGCATTAAATTTATTTCACCATCCTTAAAACAAATGCTATATTACAGTTACAGCTATATTACAATATACTGTAAACTGAAATTTACACTAACGTAGTTTATACAACGCTTAAGATCACTGCTCAGCAAAACTGTCACGAAAACTTCATCAGGAACAGGTGTGGTTAAAAGACATAATTTAAATACAACCGAGAATTAAGCGACCTTAATTTAAAGTTACTATAGAAATCATAGCGGACATCACCTAAATGTAAATATACGCTTTCGATTCAGTAAACTTCATTTTCAATAATAACACAACAATCAGAAGGAAAACCATACGCAAACAACTATGCACCCAATTGAGAGTAATTATCAGGAAGAGGTGTAGTTAAAAGACATCATTTAAATACAAGCGAGAACTAAGCGACTATAATAGCGCTCCAAGCGATATCTTTAAGAACCAACCTACTTCCTTACCGACACCTCGGTATTTTTATAATTTGAAAGTTGAAAATTTGTAGTTTTTGGGCATAATAAAATCAAAGCTAGTATTACCCTGGTGAAATAACCCGCTCTCAATGCATCGAATCACCGTCGTGTACATGAAGATGTTCATGTTCGTATGAAATACAATATTTGTATCAAACACGGGTGTAGTTGTAAGAGATCATTTAAACACGAGCGAGAACTAAACCTGCAAGATCTACGTTACCCAAACGGTGATATATGCTCACACGGCTGAACTACGTTACCGACAAATCTATATTTTTTACCTTTTTTATAGTTTAAAAGTAAAAAAATCGTCGTTTTATGATTTTCCCTAAATTGAAACATCTCAAAGAATGTCCATGCCAAATTTCAAGTCTCTATCTTAAACGGTCGCTTCAGGACATTACTATCATCAGTGAGTCAGTCAGTTACACATAGGGCTGTATATATTATAGACTCGCCTACGGCTCGATTGGGCTTCGCCCCATGCCCCTTAGGGGTTTCCCTAAATTGGTAAATTAATAAGAAGTCAAGTTGTTAAACAGGTTAGTTCCAACCGAAGAACGGGTCAGCCGAGACAGTAACAAAACTATCTAATACTCTAAATTCACAATCGATAGTAAAAAAAAGCTTTAATAATCTCCTATTAGTAGGTTTTAATACTCCTCCTTAGTAAATAGTTTTAAAAAAAATTGAGCTGTGAGATAAATATTATTTATGTAAATATTCTAGGTGTTATGCTTGATGGAGGGTCCAACCCAATAATTGGTTGCCCCAATTCCTTAAATTACTGTCAAAACCTCATACAATGAACAGGCTAGTTGAGGGCTCAACTCCAACGGCAGTAACAGAAGCTGCCAATATACACTACTCACAATAAATAATAATAAGCTTTGAAATTTGCTCACGGCTCATGGTATAATCCCACTCCCCCCTTAATTCGTAAAAAATATAATCGAGTTGTGAAATATTAATGAACTATGTAAATAGTCATGCTCAAAAGTTGTGTAAAAATTTGGAGATTCGATTATGATTGCACATGATTGAGGTAATAATAGCTGTATTCTGAAAAGATAAAAGTGGAATAAAATTATAAGTTTATATAGAGGATCGTTGTATGTAATAGAAGAAAAACGGGACAAAATCAAGATATATGAAATTATAAAAAAAATGGTATAGGCTAAGATGCTTCAGTTCCGCCACGGGGTGGCCAAGAAACGCAGGAATCATATATGTACCATATAGAGAAACGATAACAATTTTATCATTCAAAATCAGAAATTATTAGTTTAACAATTTTAAATGTTATATATATATATATTAGTTCAGAAAATTAATAAAAATAGAGCCCTAGTAGTATGTAATAGATCACAGGGTATTAGGTACTATAATCATGAAGTCTTTAAGTCTTTATATAGTCTTAAAATGAAGAAAGTTGCAACTTAAGAACCATAAAATCGGCGTACATTATGCATTTTCAACCAATGGTAGTAAAAAAAAAAAACCAATTGTGAAATAATAGCCAAAAAAGGATTATCGGTTAAATTAAATATACTGAAAGAGTTACAATAATTGATAAGTATAGAATAGTTTTAAATTACAACAATAATAGGGTTAATCGAGACTTTAGGTGAGAGCACTGCATTGAGGAAGTTTGACGGACAAAGTGGCAGCGAGAAAAATTACTATTGAGTTTAATTCAATTGGTTATTATAATATTTCTCAGCCCGATGGGTCATCAGATATGTAGATGGTTTAAAAAAAACGTCGGAAGTAGGTAAACATTAGCCAAGGTAAGAATGGAAAGTTCAATCGTTCTATAACTTGATATGTTCAATCGTTTCCTAAACTAAAATCTAAGCCTGATTGGACGGCAGCAAATAGGTCAAAGACCGGATGTCAAACGTGTTGGGACACGTTCAACCTTCAAAGTAAAACTGCACCAGAACTATCAACTGAAGCGCTATATTCAATCTGGGGATTCATATAGAGAGACAGCATACAAATAGTAGAAAATTAAGAATAATTACTGTATTAGGGTTTTTTTTGTGCGAAAACCTACAAGAAATTTTCCAGCATGAGAAGACTAAAGTCTAGAAAATGTAGTAAGACCTACAATATTTTTAGCAATTAATCATTTACTTTGCGGGCGTTACTGCGGCAAAAAATATGCAGTACTAGAATAATATGTTTAAAGTATTCGCACAAGCTTCGTAGAGCTCACCATAGTAATGATAAAATTAATAATATAATATTGTAACAAAGTATTCCAGCACTACGCTCAATCGTCTCTCAAAAGACAAGAGTAATAGCAATAGCCAATATGAACAAATGAATTTAAATAAAACGAAACGAGAACCTCACATTTCAATCAACATTTTCGTATTACTTTAGAGTACGTGCATTAAATTTATTTCACCATCCTTAAAACAAATGCTATATTACAGTTACAGCTATATTAAAATATACTGTAAACTGAAATTTACACTAACGTAGTTTATACAACGCTTAAGATCACTGCTCAGCAAAACTGTCACGAAAACTTCATCAGGAACAGGTGTGGTTAAAAGACATAATTTAAATACAACCGAGAATTAAGCGACCTTAATTTAAAGTTACTATAGAAATCATAGCGGACATCACCTAAATGTAAATATACGCTTTCGATTCAGTAAACTTCATTTTCAATAATAACACAACAATCAGAAGGAAAACCATACGCAAACAACTATGCACCCAATTGAGAGTAATTATCAGGAAGAGGTGTAGTTAAAAGACATCATTTAAATACAAGCGAGAACTAAGCGACTATAATAGCGCTCCAAGCGATATCTTTAAGAACCAACCTACTTCCTTACCGACACCTCGGTATTTTTATAATTTGAAAGTTGAAAATTTGTAGTTTTTGGGCATAATAAAATCAAAGCTAGTATTACCCTGGTGAAATAACCCGCTCTCAATGCATCGAATCACCGTCGTGTACATGAAGATGTTCATGTTCGTATGAAATACAATATTTGTATCAAACACGGGTGTAGTTGTAAGAGATCATTTAAACACGAGCGAGAACTAAACCTGCAAGATCTACGTTACCCAAACGGTGATATATGCTCACACGGCTGAACTACGTTACCGACAAATCTATATTTTTTACCTTTTTATAGTTTAAAAGTAAAAAAATCGTCGTTTTATGATTTTCCCTAAATTGAAACATCTCAAAGAATGTCCATGCCAAATTTCAAGTCTCTATCTTAAACGGTCGCTTCAGGACATTACTATCATCAGTGAGTCAGTCAGTTACACATAGGGCTGTATATATTATAGACTCGCCTACGGCTCGATGGGGGCTCCGCCCCCATGCCCCCTTAGGGGTTGCCCTAAATTTGTAGAATAATTAAAAGTCAAGTATGTAATAAGTTAGTTCCACGGAGGAGCTATACGTTGAAGACAGTAACAAAACGGTTTAATACACAATACACCCCGCCGCAGCAGACCTGCGTACTCAGCGAATTTCCTAATTAGTAATATTAATTTTGACCAGATAAACCTGTAAACCAAATGTCATCACATGCTCATAAATAGGGAAATAAATGTCTAGTCTCCTTATGATAAATAGAAAAGAGTATGCAGGTATGCTGCCATGGGGAACACCAAAAGTAGGGTTTTAGCATAAAAACAATTTATTTCAACTATATAAAGCTATATACTAAGTTTCATCAATATCTGTCCATTGCTAAAGGATTTTGCCTATTCTCCATATGATTAACATGGGAAAAGAGTATGCAGGTTTGCTGCCATGATAAGCATAACAACCAAGATTTTTTTACCATAAATGGATGAATCACAACCTAATGATGCTAAATACCAAGTTTCATCCAAAAATATTGGTTAATAAGTGAAATATTAACACATCCTTATTCTCCATAAGTAACATTGGAGCTTCAAAATACAATGTACTGTCTTTAGACTTTTTAATATCTCGGTAACCAATGGAGATAGAGCAAAGCTTAAAAATACTAAATTGTGTGTTTTTTTGAGCTAAATCCAATGGTCAAAACAAAAGTTAAAAAATTTTTAAAATTAAATATAAAAAATGCAAAAAACCCATTTTTTTTATTTATGTAAATATTCTAGGTGTTCAGCTGGATGGAGGACGATTATGATTGGACATCATTGAGGTAATAGGTGTTCCTGAAAAGATAAAAGTGGAATAAAATTATAAGTTTATATGGAGGATCGTTGAATGTAATAGAAGAGAAATAAAACAAAAGAACGTATTATTAATATACGTAACAAAGTTAAGGAAATTAATAATACGTGAAAGATATTTGAAATTTAAAAAATATATGGTATAGGCTAAGATGCTTCAGTTCCACCACGGGGAGGCCAAGAAACTCAGGAATCATATATTTACCATACAAAGAAACGATAACAATTTCATCTTTCAAAATCAGCAATTATTAAATGAACAACTTTAAATATTATATACTTCCCTTAAATTCTGTTGAAGTTACGGAGATATTTTACAAGTTCAGCGAATGCAAAATTCGAACTTCAAATACAATATAGCTGTAGTTAGTTCTACTAACAAGTTATATGAAATTTCAGTAATAATAAAAGTTGCATATCCACACACAAAAGTTTCCACGAAAGAACTGCACAGTCTAGACAGTAACAAAACCGTCAATTACACAAAATTCACAATCAATAGTAAACAAAGCTTTAAAAAATCATATGAATCGGTTTTAATACCCCTTCGTAATTAGAATTCGTTTAAAAGTTTTGAGCTGTGAAATTATAATTATTTATGTAAATATTTTAGGTGTTATGCTGGTAAAATATATACTTTAGGTTATACGATTGTTGCTGTGTTAGATGAAAAGAAATTTCAATTAAAAGAGTAATAGTTATTGTTCCTATCATTATATTTAATAGTAGTAGTTAGTAACAAATATTTCTCTGTTAGGTAGCTAAATATAAATTTTTTAATTTATATAAATTTTATATATAAATAGAGATACAATTATGGGAAAATTGACATAATCCCCTGCCTCACCCAACTCAAAGAAAAACTTGTAAAACATTCAAATCAATGAGCGAAAGCAAGAATTAAATAACATGAAAACAAAATAATAGGAAAGAATAAAAGCGGGGTAGATCCGCCAAAAAAACCCATACTATTAAAACGAGACCTGTGAAATAATAATTTATTCATAAAAAACTGTTAGTTTTGTTCAATAGTCATTTAAAAATTCTCAAAAACATATTTTAAGTGCATATTATATATAACATAAAACACTGGATATAAATAAAACAGAAAGATAATAATTAACTGTCTATTAATTATTGTTCAAAGTAATCGAAGTATATTACGTTAAGATCACGGCACAAGCTACACAGTAATTTAATGCGAAATTAGGCCAAGAGCGTAATCGGGAGTGAATTTGAATAAGTAATCGAAAATAAATTGAAAATGAAACTAGAACCTAACATTTAAGTCTGTTAGTTTCGTTCAGAAGTTATTTAAAAATTATCAAAAACATATTCTAAGTGTGTAAAAATATAATATAAAACAATGAACATAAATAAAAGAGAAAGATAATAATTAACTATCTATTAAATATTGTACAAAGTAATCGAAGTCATGGCACAAGCTACACAGTAAATTCATTTAGTGCGAAATGCGGCCGAAAGGATGACCCGGGGTGAAAATTTTCAGTGAGAATTTTTGAATAAGTAATCTAAAATAAATTAAAAATGAAACGAGAACCTAACATTTAAATCTCTTGGTTTTTTGTTCAATAATAATGAAAAATTTCTCAATAACTCAACTGTTTTTGCCGCTAGAGCACGAAAACTGAAAATATCTAACTGTAAAT